>QEOT01006859.1:56872-73427 GCA_003123785.1 Pterocarya stenoptera
TTTTTATATATATATATATATTTTTTAATAATTAAAGAAGTTATTATTAATAAAAAAATTTATTTTATTTTTTCTTAATAATTAAGAATATAAATTAAAAAATACTTAAAGAAAAATAAAAAACTCATTTATACTAATATGCATATTTGGTGCCAGACACATTTGGTAAACATCCTAATATTATCATTTTTAAAATATAAAATCTAAATAATTTAATCTTATTTTAAAAAATAAATTAGTTTCTACGTGACAGTTTATAATATTGCTACGTTGGGACGAAAAAAAGTTAACCGAGAGACTTCTTTGCAATGAACTATTGGTAGAAAAAATATAATTTTACTGANAGTTCCCGCCAGTCTTTGGGCCTTCTCCTTTTAACTCTGTCCCACCGTCGTCAGAAATTGGGTCACCGCCGCCCGGAGGTAACCACACAACTATTATCGTTGCTTGTGTCTCCGCAGGCGGTGCGCTCTTCATTGCATTCCTCTTAGTTGGTCTCATCTGCTTGGCAAAAAAAAAGAAGAAGCCAGTGATGCTTCCTCCAGTCGCCTATGTTGAAGAACACGAAGAAGTTCGTGAAACGGCCGCAACAGGTCCATTTGGAGAGCAAACTATAACAATGTCAGTAGAGGACGATGTAGGAATTCATGAAGTAGTGGGTACAGGTGCTGCTATTGGTTTGCATGGAACTGCTGGAGGAGGCCCTATGTATGGAAAAGGGGTGCCTGGCTATGGCGTTCCCCCTTATACTCCAAGCTAGCACCAAAAATATTGGCGCTAATTAAAGCTGTCTTCATCATCTAGTCTTCTCCATTCACCTGTTCGTTTGTATGTTTATTTGTTTGTTTGTTGGGCTGAGATATCATGCATTTACTTGGCCTCCCACCCCCCTCCCCGCGCAGCAAAGCTCTTTTATTTTATTTTTCTGTATTTTTTTTTTCTTATTAATTCATGAGGAGTACTGGATTGAAATAAAGAATGGAGATGTTGAAATTAATGACAGTGCGCGTTATGATATTCACCTCGCAAACTCAGAGACGATTATATGCACGGAGAGATCATATAACTTTCTTATTCTTATCTAGCTAGATACTTTCTTATATTAGAATTTGGGATAAAAACGAAAAAATTAGAATTCCACAAAAAATATTAATTTAATGCTATAAAAAGGTTTCTGCTGTGTATAGGAAGCTAGCTGGTAATGGCAACGTTAACAATCTCAATATTTTTAGCTGATAACGATATTATAATATGCCTATCAAATATGCTTATTTATAATCACAATTATCGCGGTCAAGGGTCGAAAGCCAAAATCCCAACCCCCTCCCGAAAAGTCAAAAAAATAGGAGCAGCCCCCCCCCCCCCCCCCCCCCCNAATAATTAAAGAAGTTATTATTAATAAAAAAATTTATTTTATTTTTTCTTAATAATTAAGAATATAAATTAAAAAATACTTAAAGAAAAATAAAAAACTCATTTATACTAATATGCATATTTGGTGCCAGACACATTTGGTAAACATCCTAATATTATCATTTTTAAAATATAAAATCTAAATAATTTAATCTTATTTTAAAAAATAAATGAGTTTCTACGTGACAGTTTATAATATTGCTACGTTGGGACGAAAAAAAGTTAACCGAGAGACTTCTTTGCAATGAACTATTGGTAGAAAAAATATAATTTTACTGATTTATTGGCGAGATAATCTGAGGCTTTTACGAGAGAATTCGATCTTTGACTGAATGTGGATTCGTGTGGAACTACTATATGTTTATGGATGTTATTATCTGTCACGCAATTATTTGATTGGAGCGGGCAGTCAATGGCAAATTATTAGTAGAAAAGAAAATAAAAAGCACATGCTCGACGAATACAGCACTTTATGATCTCGGTTTGCGGGTCATGACGTACTTTGTTTTTTTATTTGGCTGTGGGTACCTACCTACCTACCATGAATGCGTTAATTTCTCAATTATAATGTGCAAAACTTACAAGAATTAGTATTATATTTATGGTCTCACACATTTATGACAATTATGGGAAGGTTAATTTAGTAATGTTTAAACAATACTAAAATAGTAGTGCTAACCATTATTGGGTCTCTCTAATGACTAAATTAGACAAAACCAGGTCCAACGTAAAGACACAAGACGTGAGATTACTTTTAGGGTTTTTACTTTTTATGGACCATTTAATTAATAATGGATGGTTGGTCTCCTTCTAAGATACTTTCACGTTTCAGAAATGTGTAGAACATATTTAATTAAATATTTATATGATATAATTTGCTTTGAAAAAAATAAATTTTAAAATTTTAAATCTTACAAATCAAATATTATAATTTAAAACATGTGAGTGGTGAACTGGAGTCACTACAACAAATTTAAATTATAATTAATACTTAAAAAATAAGAAACATAAGAGTTTGTAATACTTAAACTCAAATTTAATACTTAAAAGATAATTAATTAAAAACTATAAGGTATAATTAAAAAATAAGTAAATTTAAATTAGAATTAATACTTAAAAATAAGAAACATAAGAATTATTAATACTTAAATTAGAATTAATACTTAAAATATAATTAGGTTAAAAGCTATAAGGTATAATTAAAAAATAAGTAGAGATAAATTATAATTAATACTTATAAAAGAAGAAACATATGAATGATCACCCACTTAAATTAAAACTATAATGTACAATAAAAATTTAGTGAAATTAAATTATAATTAATACTTAAAAGATAATAAACATGAGAATTATTAATATGTAAATTAAAATTAATACTTAAAATATAATTAAAGTAAAAACTATAATGTATAATTAAAAAATACGTAATACTTAAATTTAAATTAAAACTTAAAATATACAAAACATAAGAATTATTAATATTTAAATAAAAATTTGTACTTATAAAATAAGAATAACGACAAGACTAAGGAATTGAAGGAAATAAGACTTGAGATAGAACAATTGAGGTCCAAGGAAAAAAAGTTGCTGGCCCAATTAGATCAAGTAGCAGATCTTGATGCGAGATTAGAAAATAACATGTAGAGGAGACTAGAGACAGAGGTACAAAAAGCTGTGTTTGAATAATTATAGTCAATTATGTCCCAAAACTCTATACCACAACCACAATCTTGAAATTTATTCTTTATTTAATTGTCTTTCTATTATGATGTTTCAAAACATTTGAACAATTGTGATGTTTGAATTAAAATTGGTATAATATTAGTATGAGATTTTTAATTAAATTATATTCTGCATGATTAGTACCGTTCGAATGGTAAATAACCAGTTCAAATGGTAAATTACAATTTACAAATCCATTCGAACAAAAACTAACGCATTCAAATGACAACCAGGAAATACAGTCTGTACGTTCATTCGAACAATAAAATATTTGTTCGAATAACATTAATATGCAAAACCCCGTTCGAATGGAAAGAATTTAAAAAATGAGCAATCGATTCGAATGGACATAATTTATGTTCGAAAACAAGTCATTTGAAAAATTTATTAGTTCGAACGTATAAAATCTATTCGAACACTCCGTCCGTTTGAACAAGTTCAAATATAGTCATTTGTTTGAATGAAAATTTCTTTTAGTTCAAACGGTACGTGTCGATTCGAAATGATAGGATTATATTCGAACGTATTTTTTAGAGAAAAATTTGTCATCTTTAAAAAAAAAAAAAAAGATTCGTTCGAACAGGTTCGACTGGTTTCATTCAATTTCGTCCTTAAAAATTATTTTTTGAGATGAATCTCCAAAAACCTTTTTAGACGGGCTTTTTTAGACGAAATAAAGACAAAATTTTTTTATCTCCAAAAATATTTTGAGACGAAAATTAGGTCTTTTGAGACAAAACTTTTTGTTTCAAAAAATGCAATCTCTTTTAGTGACTCTAGAAACCAGCTTAAAAATATAATAACTTTTCATTTATGGTCTAGCGAGCCCCCTAATTTGAATTTTGATTGATCTGTGATATATAAGCCAAAGAAAATCCATCCCGTATTTAGAGTACTTTATAGCAATTTTTTTTGTAAAAATGGCCAAACGCCAAGTCTTCAAAGTTTTCTATAAAAAATATATAATTTATATATTCACAAGCATAAAATGAATATTGTGTCAATTACACCCATATAGTTAATAAATTAAAATATGTAATCACATGTTGTTTTTCTTGTGATTATTTTCGTACCAAAGGATTGAATGGATTTTAAATACAATTCAATCTCAATTTTCCGAATGAGTGTAAATGTAAAAATAGTAGCACGTGACTACAAACAGCAACGGGGGTTATTATAGTGGCCGGGCCGAAGTAATTAGCATTTGGATTCTTGTAGTCATTTGAGTGGGCTGATAAACAGTAACTGTCCAGTAGAGGCCCAAGTATATACCATCCAAAAGATATCATCATGGGCTTGGTCGTGGGCTGTCTAGCTTGCCTTGTAAATTAGCGCGCACAAGACTTCCGAGTTCCAGCCCAATTAAAGGAGCAAGAAAAAGCATTGAAAAATAAAAATAAAAACAAAAACAAAAACACAAAAACTTGCGCTCCCTCATCGTCCCTTCTTTAAACTTAAAAAATTTCTCCAGATGAATTTTTTTTAGTGTTTATTTTTTTTCTGAAGAGTGATTGGTGGGTAACTATTTTTTTTGGAATATTTTTACGTATAAAATGCGAATACATCGTTTCACACATTACACACACACACACATATAAATATAGTTTGATGAACCAAAGTATATAGTGCTTAAAATTCAATCTTAATTCATTACGTCAGATTTACAAGACCGGCCATGTGTGTGTTTCTAAAAAAAGTTTTATTAATTGGAGAACACAAGTAGCGCGCACGTGATGGTCAGCTCAGATATATTAATACTGGTCATGGTCCGAATTTCCATACGTACGTGGTCCATGATCAGTGATCATTAATGCAGAAATAAGAAAGACAGGAAGTATAGTCGTTACCATATCACGTGTTGTCCATATATTAATGAGATGCATGCTGCATGTAACGTTGAAATATTCCTTGATCGTAATAGTGCGCGATTACAACCATTAATAATTCTAATTAGACGAAAACGCTGCTCATGTAATTAATTATATAACATGCAGATCAGTTAATGCGAATACGAATTATGAAAGCAATGCTACATTGATACAAAGTTACGATCTTTTGAATAGATTTGGTGAGATCAATATATATGGATGAGGGCGGCTACATTGAGTTCATGTTGCTTTTGCATAATAAATGCACTTACAACGACGTCGTTAATTTCATACTAATCAAGTGGACAAGAAAAAAACATAGAGGTTTGGAACTTGAAGAGACGTGTTAAATGCATGCTAATTAATTAATTGTTTTCCCACACGTTTCCATTCCGATCATATATATAAATATATATGACTTAGATTTAATGGTCTACTAATTTTGGTGCGTACGTGTCTCTTACTCTCTGGTTTAATTCGTGTGTACGCGCGTCTTTTAGTTTTCAGTCTTGATCTAATATTCTATTTTATTCTTTATATAACTTGGTTTGTCGATTGCCTTTGGTTTGTCATTTGTGTCGGGTAATTTCTATTTGGTTTACACATAAATATTTGTTTATTTCACGCGTTTAATTAATTATTATACTAAACAATTAAGATATTTTTTAAAAAAAAAAAAGTATAATTATACTAATAATAACATTGAGGAGCAAAATCGATATGAGAAGCATGCAGCACCCTTATTAGATGAGTTTCCGGTTTGTGGTTTTTATTTGCTTGGTAGTCGTGCTGACTTTGTTGTAAGGACATGATGCGTGCAAGTGGCTTGATCTGTCTCTCGTGTTTGAAAGAGTTCCAAAGATTGTCTTAAGCTATAAGAAGCTAGCTGATCAATTGTCGACTTATGATCTGAGTTTTTAACGATTTATCAATTATTGTACGCGTGGGTATTGTTTAGTGATGATGATAAAGTTAGTTTATTGGACTCATTCAGATATATAGCAATGAATTAATATCCCGATCGATCGATCGGTTGCCAACATACATAAAATATACGTGGTGTTGCGCAATGACACCTACACAAACCAATTAAACGTACGTACCACACATTTTGGCACAGTAGTACTCGGCCAGCTAATTGCATAAAGTAGGTGCCTAATTATTAATCATCATGTCAAGCACGTACCCAAGTATAGTAAAACACTATTCATGCATATAAAACATAAATTCATGCATATGAATTGAAATAGATATGGGTAATATTTAAATATTTATAACATTTTAAAAAAATATATCAAAACCGGGTCCCTCTAAGCCCCATATATAGCCTAGCTCTGATCAAGTACTGTATCAAAACAATCTGTTTGGGATTGTCAGAATATCTAAAAAATTATAAATGATTAATTTCGATATGTGTATATATATAAGATTGAATATTTATACATGTTTGGGTCCAATTACATGATACCAATTTCATTCAAATAGTTATTATCCTATACATATATATATAGCTATATATATATTCACTATAATAAAAATGATCTTTTTCGACTAATTTATTGCGACTAAAAGACTATTCGCAACTAAAATTGATCGCGATAAATTGGTCGGAAAATGCCTTTTTGTTGTAGCAATTTCAAAAGGCAATACCCGGCTGAATGCATGCAATCTTACGCTCCAATGAGATCATATTATAAACAAAACAAATGACAGTAAGACTTAAATCTGGCACACGTTGTCTGACGTCGGACTCTACGAAGGAAGACGCGAGATCAAGTGAAGTAGTGATCACCGATGAAAGTAATCGACAATACCCAAACCAACCTGTCTACTGTCTGATGTCCTAAAAGGCCAAGAAGAAGATATATATATATATATATATAAAACAATGCACACGCGTCTGACCATTTTAAAATTCAGAATACCCATTCATTAATATACACATGAATTAATATATATGAATACACACGCGGAATATTATATGAAGATGAGAATTACTGATGAATGATTGGCATGGCTAGTAGGCCCTAATTAATGATCAGAATATATACGAGAATAATTGCTAGCTAGCTACTCCTAAATTCTCTGCGTAGGAAAAGGCCATTCAATCGCCGCCCGTTTTTAGACGTTGTTTCTGATCATGAATCAAATCATTTGTTTCCCGATCGTAGACTTTTTTCCTGGCATGCACAATCAACCAATAATATCCCGAGACGAGACCATCACGAGTACAATTCTATGTGGGATAAGAACCAATTATAAGTAGCTAGGAAAAAGATCGAACGCTAGTGGAATGCATGGGTCTATCTTTTTATATAAAATGTCTGTCTTTAGCTCACCACCACAACATGATCATAGTTCGTTCCACATACGTCGATCTATCCACTTTGAATGCATATGCGTACTACTGTTTATGCCTTTTTTTTATTCGGTATCTTTGTTTGGATGACTACTCATGAATTAAAGATGGGTGAGATTTTATATGGTTAATTTGCCATTATGGCTTACGTCTGTCTATATTTGGGTTTGGGAGTAAAATTTGCTTTAAATGAGGTTTAATTAATAACTCAAGTTTCTGTTACTACTCCATGTTAGTATGTTAGAAGAATAAGAGAACAAATACTTTTTACTTTGCCCCTGTACACTCTCGACGCTATTCTGGATATTCGGTGCCAATAAAAAAAGAAAAAAAAAGAAAGAATAATCAAATTAATGAATGTGAAGTCCCTAAATCCTTTTCTTTCTTGCATATATTGTGTTTCTCCAATCTGGTCAGCTTTATTGATCATGTTCCAATCATGAAACGAAAGAGAGTGCTTAATTTTTATATTATTAATTTGATCCTATCTAAAAAATTTAATACCAACATTAATATCATTTTCATGAATGAAAAAAAAAAGTCTATATTATAATTTATTTAATACTTTAGCCATATGTATTTGACAATTTAACTTGCTTTTGTCACTTCTCGTAACCATTCGTCACAATTATCGTCCCAATTATTGATCTGTGACTCTGAGTCGCACACACTAACCAGTACTGACCCACACACGAGAAAGATGGAGGGAGCGAAGGAGGGGCAATTTTACGATTCCATGGAAACCAAGGCTCAAGGTAAACCCGCCATGAAGAAACTTCTTCTCATACTCAACTGCATCCTATTATCCATAGGCAACTGCGGCGGCCCACTGATAATGCGTCTTTATTTCATCCATGGAGGCAAGCGAGTGTGGCTCTCGAGCTGGCTCGAAACCGGTGGCTTTCCAATCATCCTCCTTCCCCTCGCGTTCGTATACTTCCAACGCCGCGCCACCCAAGGGCCGGGAACCGAGCTCTTCTTCATGAAGCCACCTCTGTTCCTTGCCGCCGCCTTCATAGGAATCATCACCGGCTTGGACGACTACCTCTATGCCTACGGAGTGGCACGCCTTCCCGTTTCGACCTCCTCTCTGATAATCGCCAGTCAGCTCGCTTTCACAGCGGGCTTCGCTTTCCTTCTGGTGAAGCAGAAGTTCACCTCATACTCGATCAACGCGGTGTTTTTGCTGAGCGTTGGAGCGGCGGTCTTGGCTTTGCACACGAGTAATGACCGTCCGAAGGGCGAATCGAATAACGAGTATCTTGCAGGGTTTTTAATGACGCTGGGAGCGGCGGCGCTGTATGGGTTTCTGCTGCCGTTGGTGGAGCTGACGTATAAGAAAACGAAGCAGGAGATGACGTATTCGCTGGTGATGGAGATTCAGATGGTGATGTCTTTCTTTGCTACTCTTTTTTGCACAGTAGGGATGCTGATCAACAACGACTTCAAGGTACGTACATAGCTTTTTTCTCCGTCTCGCCGGCGAAATTGCAGTCAGAAATGATTGAAAATACGATATTATCTAATTCCCTTTATAATTGTGTCAGAATTTGAGTTTGCAGTACATGTCCCAAATTAATTGCTACATATTCAAGTTTTCAACAGCCAATAATCCTTCTTAATTGAGTCAGAAATTATGTTTGCAGTACATGATGTCCCATATTAATTGCTAGATATTCAATGATTCATCAGCCAATAATGAAAGATGATCACTGCATTCTGCATGCTTCGAGATGAATATTCTAGGGGCCGTCGCCCCCATTTTCTTTTTTTTTTTAGGAAAGAAAAATCGTCTTTTCCTCGGTTCCGAAATTATAAAAATATTATTCTTAACCTCCTAAAAAAATTAAAATAAACTCTTGAATACCCAAAAAGATATGGTAATGTTTTCTTTCTTAGAAAACAAATTCAGTTACTTATGTTAAAATTAAAAATTCAAAATATATGGAAAACTCTTAGGTTTATGTTAAAATTCAAAATCCAACCCCAAATCTTAAAAAAAAAAAAAAAATTTAATACATCTATATATAGACAAATTAGTTACTTATCATCTTATTAATCATTATCTTCTCATTATTGCATGATAAGATATATATTAGATGTTTGTTTGACATGTATAAATAAAAAGAAGAGGATAAATAAATAAATGATAAGTACCATTACTTGCAAAGAAATTTACATATATAATACATGAGAATTTTTATTACTACAAACGTGTGTCATATGTCTCTAAGTTGATAAGTTTATTTATAACATTTTAGTATATTGAAACTTTTTGTATTAGATATATAAAAGTACTGCAACATATATAATAACTTTTGATGTAAATGAGAGTTAAATTATAATTTTTCTTCAAATACGTACAAGATATTTCAGATTATATACGTTTTTTGTTCATGTATTTATGTAAGCATGAAGTTAGATTATGATAATTCTGGTGTATATCATGTTTTGTAAACCAGAGATTTCCTTATTTATGGGAGCCATGCACGGGAGCACTCGAAAATTAGTAACTTATTTGATTGAATTTAGCAAGGAAATTAACAACACTAGATGATGAAGTACTATCTTATTTGATAATTTGTTGTAGGCAATACCGAGAGAGGCAAAGGCATTCGGACTAGGGGAAACGAAGTACTATGTGGTGATGGTTTGCAGTGCAATTATTTGGCAGACATTCTTCTTGGGAGCAATAGGAGTAATCTTTTGTGCCTCGTCTTTACTCTCGGGTGTTATAATTGCTGTTCTACTCCCTGTGACAGAGATCCTAGCAGTCCTTTTCTACCAAGAGAAATTTCAAGCTGAAAAAGGAGTTGCTTTGGCGCTTTCTCTTTGGGGATTTGCTTCATTCTTTTATGGAGAGATGAAACACAGCAAGAAAAAGATCAAGAAGCAAACCCCAGAAGCACTAGAGATGTCTCAAATTCCTGGTCCATGATTACCCTCCACCCCCAAAAAAAAAAAATTGTTGTTATCTATTTTAATGTTCCCTGGTGGAATTTTAAAGTATGCTGTGGCTAATTTCATTTGCGAAAGCTAGCTAGCTCTATATATTTGTCCTACACATATGTTTCTCTCTTCAGAATAGTAGTGATCAATGTATATCGCATAAGAAATATAATTTAGTTTTTAATATTGCCTCCCTGTTCAAATAGATGCGTCAAAATATTACTATCAAGAGCACTAATTAATTTTGTTAATTTGGTTTTTGTCCATTTGTTTTCTGTTCTAGAAGCTGCTCCCGGCCCACTTTTGGTATAGTTATGACCGTCATTTTCCTCCTTTGGTCGGTTCATTTGTCCCGCCCCATTATGTAAATCCCAAGTGCTGCGGGAAAAAAGATCTGTCGAAAGAGTCATCCTTTACGGAAAGGAAAAAGTTAAACGGTAAACGATAAGAAGCAAACTGCAGACTTTTTATACTATAAAAGTAAATAAATAATATACATATGTATGAAAAAGATGCTATGCTCCTTCCTAATTATCATTATTTATCATTTGTGACATGGTATCAAATAATTGATAAATAAATAAAAATTGAAAACTAATTATGCAATAATTTAATATCATATTAAATAATAGTAAAATGATAATAATTAGAATGACAATGAATAACACATTTATTTGGATTATTTATCATCCAAATAATGTTTTTTTTTTTTTTTGGGTGGAGCGGGGTTGCTAATGCCAAAGATAGATCCTGAAAATCTGTGATCCAAAGCAACCAACCAATACAAGTCCATAGCAATACAAAACAATCATGCACAACCATCATACATGCACTCACAAATTCGAAGTTGATATCAGTATTGTGCAGAAAGAATCAGCAATGTGGGGCTGAGAAAAATAGTTACTGGTGGACCCAATATTGGCAACACCATAATTTAAAGAGCACCATTGAAGTTGAGAGCCTAGGTCAATGATAAGTCATTCTTTAAGGAACGACTAGTAAGGAACTGTGATAAGGAAGGGAATTTTGATGAACAAACAAAAAAAGCAACCATCTTAAAAATCCAGAAGCATAGTCGAGCGGCTTAAACAATTCACCAAGGCATGCATTGTCAATCTCCCCACGTACATTAACTAGCCACGGTTTGTCCTAAATGCCATTTCAGCCACCTTTCATGTACAAAAAGTAGTTCACACATTTGGCAAAGAAGAACTTATGCTTCTCCAGAAGGGCTGACAGATACTTCCAGAGCTTCTAAATAGTAAAAATGGCTTGTCCATCTATTAGCATAAAAAAGAGACACCAGTCTCCAATTAATGAGACGACCTGGAAATCCCCTATATATCAAACCACCTTAGACTTCCAAAAACCAGCACTTCTGACCGGCAGTACCCTCAACAAAAATTTGCCGAAAGGCATATTGCTGAAAACAGGTTCTTAATTCAAGATTAGAAGGCCATTATGTTGCACGCCAATGGTCGTCTCACTTAGCTGAAAATAACCGAAAAGTACCATCAAGGCTGATAGTAATAGGGCTGTACAGAAACCGACGGGACCGGCAGTCGGAGTCCGGAACCAGCCGAAACGGGTCTGCCGGTGGTATAAATTTGGCTTTAGGGTTCTCAAACTCTCTCTCACCTCTCACGCACAGTTGTCGCCACTGTGAGTCTCTCCTCTCTCATGCCGTGCAGCCTCTCCCTCCATCAACCGACGTTATCCATCTTGCCCTCTCTCTCACAGAGCGTAGCTCTCATCTATTAGGCATTAACCTCTCCTCCCTCCCTTTCCCTCTCCTTCGTCGCTCATCTTGCTGAGCTCTCTCATCTCACCTCCCATGGAAAAATCTAGGACTTCAAGTGGTTTATTGTATTGAGTTAGATTATGTTTGGGAGGTGAGATGAAAATTTTATGTTTTATTTTAAAGTTTAAAATATTATTTTTTAGTTTGAAGATTTAAAAAAGTTAAATTGGAATTTGAAAAAGTTGTATTGGAATTTGAAAAAGTTGAATTGTTTATTATATTTTATATAGGAATTTGAAAAAGTTATAATGATGAGATGAGATGAGATAAAAATTTTGAGTAAGATAAAATATCCAAACATAACCTTAATGGTTTTGTAACTTTGTTTTGTGGATTTGTTGGTGTCTGGTTAATCGGTGGTGATGGAAAAACCGAGCTTGTCCATTTTGCTGTCTAGTGATGGAAAACAGATTCCCAAACCGCCGAACCGATCGGTACCGACCGTCGGGTTCCGGCCGGTTCTCTTTCTCCCTATCGGCCAGTTTTAGTCGAGAATAGTACATTTCCTCCTTGTCAGTGCGGTTTCAATTTTGGACCAAAACCGCACCAATACCTTCGGTTTTCAGCTCTAGATAGTAAGGTCTCAACGTCCAAGGTACAAAAATCCTTTTTTTCATGCCAACCACTAAATCTTTTATTCACATCAACTTAGAGAGAGAGAGAGAGAGAGAGAGAGAAGAATGTTGAAAAATGCCGTTCCAAGGTGAAAAAAAGAGTCACATTAGTCAAAGTTACGCTTCAGGATCGAGCTATGAAAAGGGAGACTTTTCAATAGATAAGAAAACCAGTGCGAACAATTTGAAAATGAAGACCACAATATAACTAGATGAGCTTCATTATTATAAAAGATAACTCGTTCTATATACAACAATATAATGAGCATACAAGGATACAATTAAAACCAAAAATATGCCAATGAATTGAGAATCGGAACAAAAGTTGTGTAGTGAATGATTGTGTACCTTCAATCAACAAAACTCCAAAGGATAACGCCAGATACATCCATCAAATCATCTTGAATCAGCATTCAGCCCATGATTTTCTTCAGGAATAGAAGGATCAACATGATTAGAGATAGTTCGAGCATAAACCTAGGACCCGTTATACGCTCAAGAATTTGCTGCCACCTGTAAGTTCAACCAGTAGATAGCTGCTGATAAAGCCTGTTATCCATTTCAGGATCCTCATTACATTCAGAAGAATGACAAAAGGAACTGACAATCTCCACTCAGGCACGCACCCAACTGATCTTTGGTACCAAGTAACGATAATTTAATTTCTGAATGCAATCTAATTGCTTCCAAGTCTATCATACTACTGATAACTTTATACTATGCAGCAATATAGCCCATCTTTTGAAGAGACAATGTTCATTTTCACAAACGACACCCATTGAACTGAGTGTTTTTCATCACAGAATCACAAGTCAAACTATAAAACTATAACATGTATTGGTGGTGCAAATTTCTCCTTTTTCTGTTATTTTTTTTTTCTTTTGGATGCCAAAGATCTAAACCTAACACCCCATATCTTTACAACCTAAGAAACAGTATATGCGCACAAGACATTGTGTTTTCCTAAGTACCATTGATGTCAAACAATTATTCATGCATTGGTTCATCACTGACAACTGGTTCAAAATTGTCATCCTCTATGACAGAAACCAGTATAAGATGGGAGCATCTTAAAAATTTGCAGTAAGCAATGCAAGATACCCACAATGGTGGTTAACGCATACAATAATATTACACCTAGACTCAGTTTACAAAAGGAAATTTACACTTGGGTACCAGAGTTCACAAGAAGGAATAGCATCTAACCACCACATGGGTAACTACAAATAAAACACTCACCAATTTCCTTCAGTAGAGTTACTGTTTGCATAACTAATCTCCTCCTGTGCAAATTCTTCAAGTATGGCACGTTGGCGTTCATTTAGAACACTAAGAAATAGAAAATGAAACAGCATAAAAGTGAGTTGATATAGCTCACCAAAGCAAGGCAGATCCAAAACTTCAAAAGAAATCATAGGAAAGAGAATAAATAAGTTTGATAATAAATTTCTCTTAATTATGGACTTGGGAATGTGAATAAAAAAAATCAGCCATTGCAAAGGGTTCAGTATGTCACAGTCCTCCAATTGGGTGATAATATTCTTAAAGACATTAAGAAGCTCAAGTGATAAGCATCCGGCCTACATGACATTGGTAAACTCCAATGGAACCAAATCATTGGAAGCATATGATCCAATGGCTCAGATGGGAACCTAGACTAAACAAGATTAAAAATAACGAAGAGAAGGGTAGAAGGCATGACAAAAGAAAACACAGTACCCCTCATACAATCAGCCGCATAATAATAATTTCATTTCTTTTTCCTTTTTTCTTTATTCAGAACAAATGGCACATCAAAGCTAATAACATTCACAAGTGAATCAAAGTAGAGGCAATATTCAAGGGGACGACAGGCAGAAACAAGCTCGTTCTGGTTGAACTTGGTACTTATTTGGCAATCCCAACCTTAGTCACCTTAAACATATTAGCTCAGGATTGAGCAGATAGCAGCTTGATTATGGCTTAGAAATTTGTCGATGCCCATTTTCACACCTCTTCAAATTATTAAGAATAAGAAACTGATAACAGTAGAAGATGACAAATCCTATCTGTGTTAAGAATCTTTTTTCCAGGAGACATCTCTACTAAGAGATTATTTTCTTAAAAAGGCAGTTGGAACTTATTCTAGTAGGATCACTTCAACTGTGTGATTAATGTCAACTGTATTCTTAGCAGGTCCCCTGATCACCAAAAGGTTTAAATTTGCTCATTAAGTTTAATTTTCCAAGACAGTGTTGCAAAAACACCATGATAGATCAGTCATACCAAACCAATGCAGCAAAAACAGAGATTATTATCACCAATACCGGAGATCACAATCACCAACACCCCATAGACACATTAAACTCACCATTGTCATCTGTGGGTAAAAGCTCTGGCATAAATCACTACCAACAGTATAACTGTAGAGAAAACCAAAAAGGCGATCTAATAATTTAGCTAAACTTGTAACACATGTAAGAGTAAGAAGCCTACGTGGGGAAGTTAACACGGAAGCGCACATACTGATCTCCATGGCTTACAAGAAAACCATGCTTTGGCAGTCCTGCACGAACTTAACAGAATAAGCATATTTGGAGGAGAAACAAATACCAAGGGAAACTTAAGACAGGTGATTGTGAAAAGGCCATTATTACAGTATAAGCATACTTTTTTTGGGGGGGTGGGGAAGAAGAAGAATATTGGTATACCTTTGCCTCTTAGTACCAGAAGTTGTCCTGGCTGAACTCCTTTTGGTATCTGAGAAGGCCATTATTTCAGTGCATGAAAAGTCAGTGTCAGACCGAGCAAGGAGATTATGTGCACCACCAAATGCAGCATGGAATCTTTTTTATATGACAAAATATTATTTTGTGCGACAAAAAGTCTGAACTTACTGAAGCATTGACTTCCAACAACATATCAGTCTTAAGGTAGCAAACATAAAAGTTCTAGTATAAACCAGAAAAGCTATCTTCCTTCTGTGTATTTTTGCTTTGGGTGGAATTGAGAAGTGGAGATTCCAGTGTTTTGTCTACATCCGGTTTCTCAAACCTCACTATAACTTATCATGAGCTAGCATGCTTGAGAAAAACTTTCCCCACCACTTAGCCAGAATCAGAGTTCTTTTTATCCGACAACATTTTCCCTTCAAGGACAGCCAGTGACTGAAAGGAGAAAATACATATATCTTATGAACTCTCTACATTTTTTTCCGGCTTTTGAAACTATAACACCAGAGATTCTGGTGTTGTGTCTACATTTGGTTCCTCAAACTCGTTGCCAGGATCAAGATCACATGATATCAGATTCATGAACACGCTTAAGCTAAAAGTTTGATTGGGCATGGGCATGCCTTCATTGTGTTTCTTTAAAAATACAACTTAAGCCATGTCTTGACAGATACAATTGCTCATTACTAGCATATCAAAAGCCAACCGGATTCAATGGAAAATAGAAAGGAAAGTGACATTATGGTAGACAAGAAAAAAATAAGAATACACAAGATAGAAGTATTACTTTAACTTGCACCTTCCCAGATAAAGTTTGAACATCAACTGTGCCACCAAGAATAGCCTGTAAAAAGTTCAAACTTAAAATTTGAAGAATGCGCTACTTTTTTGTGCATGATTATATAACATCATGCAAATAAGTTGTTAATAGATTGTGAAGTTCGTATTTTTAAATGCCAAGTTTAGAGGGCAAATCAAGTCTTCAATAACCCTACCCCTCAAACACCTGAATATTTTTTTTTTTTGTAAGAATATATTAACCCACATAATTAGGTATAGCCCAAGTACACAGGAAATATACAAGAGAAACACCTGAATAGATAAAGGCTAAACCATAT
>QEOT01006859.1:78593-104950 GCA_003123785.1 Pterocarya stenoptera
AACACTAAGACGTCTAAAACTCTTGCAAGAATAAATTGGTCCAAATTTGACCCTGGTGACAAATGTTCCAAGATTACAAGGTTGACCTCACTTTTACTCCCCCCTGTGGGGGATAATACATTCTAAAGGCCAACATCTAACAACTAAATTTCACACTATCTTCGTTGCAAGTGCCATTCTATTCTTTTTTTAACCACAGCACACTGTTCCATAATCTAACGAGCCAGGTATCAGGCAGTAACCACCTCAACTGCAGCACAACACTTTTAAATCGGGATTGTTTTAAATCACAACACAAGCAACAGTTGTTAATTTAGCATCACATAGCACATAGATGCAAACAATACCTTAATTATCTCAACAGCATATTTTTAGAGGCATCTCAACAGAATTTTTTGTATATGAACAGAGTAATCAAGGACAAACAAAGGCAGCTACAATGATAGGTAAAGATAGGAACATGATAAAATAAATTAGCTTCTTGACGTGATTTGAGTGAAGGCCCAATTTATATAGCTGATATACACATTGCAAATAACATAAATTAATTGAAAATTGTAAGGCATGGCATTTCATGAATTCAAAAATGCCCGCACCGAATGGAATGCTTTTTTAATTTCATCTCGACTAGCATTTTCAGGAACACCAAGAATTTCATAGTAGTTTCGTTCAGCCGAAGAAGAAAATCCTGGAAATAAGGGGTAACAAAGGAATAAATAAAACGGCTCCGATCGGTTAAAAAAGTTTCAAGGGATAAAATCATTAAGAGAAGGAGAAGGAATGGAAAACCTGTGGCATGAATATAACGAATTCCCAACGGCAGCCTCGCAGTTGCGTAATCAACGGGTCTCCCAGAAAGAAAACAAAATCTGTGCAAAGCTGATTGAAAAACGCATAAACCAAAGATATTATTAATTAGACGTACAAGGAAGCGTAACCTGGCAATAAGAAGTACGACACTGAGACAACAACCAAAAAAACCCCAAAGAAGCAAGAGGCCAAGAGCAAAGCTCATCACAGAGGATTTTGGTAAGCAAGGATTATGTTGGCGACGAAGAGAAATACCTTGTGGGCGCAATTCAGAGACCCTTCCAAGGAAGTCTTGATCCTTAGCCGCAGATGCGAGCAAATGCCGCCGATACTTCAAAATAAATTCACCGAATTAAATACCGGCAATGGCAGAGGTAACAACGTCTAATTGAATTAAGGGATTTTCGGTTGTACGGACTATTTACCAGTCTTAACCAACTGAATCTTCCCATTTGAAGATGAAATTACCACCGAGATTGTGATTTAAGAGTCAAAGTTTTCGAGTAATCGTCTTCGATTAAACCTGTAGAATATGAGAGAAAAGCTCGTTGTATTTCAATGCAAGAAAAAAGAATAATCAGAGAGCTGACGACCGACGGTAAGGGATTGATTCATCGGTTCCACACAGTGGACCCAGAAATCCTTGGTCTGGGGTTTAGGGTTTTATGTAACGGTTGCGTACTGAAGCTTAAAACGGTAGCATTTCCCTCTTTGTCCTTTTATACGAGGGTAATTTACAATATAAACCCTTCCATTTCGCCTAATGTTCTGGACTAATTTATTTCGTTAAAAGAGATCCACCGTCAAATTCTTCAGACCCACACAAACGGAGGGCCCAGATCCCGTGCCACACACGACGGCTCGACTATACTCTACACAGTACTCCACGAAAACTCACGGGAAGGGAGCACCGGTGAAAAGTCTGAAACAGCTGGCTTTCTATGGCGAACCGCTCGCTCTTCGCCAGTCTTAAACGGTAAGACCAACCAGTTCGTATCTCTCTGAATCCATCTCTCTGAAATAGCTTTTCAGTTCTGAAAAACTGTATTGAACGCAGCATCAAACATCAATTGGGAGCAACAATTCAGTGGAGAGCGATATGTTCCCGCTCATCGCCGCTTGCACGATATGCCAGCGGCAAGGACGACCTTAAGAGCGATATTTTGAAACTGAAACCCCCCAGAGGGAACGCCACCTCCTTGCTTCAAAATCATTTGGACCTGGGCCATAAGCTCTCGCTCTCGGAACTTCGACGCATCACCAGACAACTCCTGAAATATAAGCGCTATCACCACGCCCTTCAGGTCCCAGCTTCCTCTTAACACTGACTTCTTAAACTTTTTTGTTGTCCTTATTTTAATCAATTCTGCCCTTACACGTCTTGGTTATATGTTATCAGTCAATAAAAAAATTGAATTGATTTGGTTTTTGTTTCAAAATTAATTCCATAATGTTTCAATTCCAAGTTTAGGTGGTGATGAAG
This sequence comes from Pterocarya stenoptera, assembly GCA_003123785.1. Taxonomy (NCBI): domain Eukaryota; kingdom Viridiplantae; phylum Streptophyta; class Magnoliopsida; order Fagales; family Juglandaceae; genus Pterocarya; species Pterocarya stenoptera. The sequence goes on from QEOT01006859.1 coordinate 80,887, forward strand.
TCACTAATAATGATGATGGTTATTGTTTTCAATGGGTAGTTCTTGGCCTAATATCGATGGTGTTTGTTTAATACTGCAGATCTTGACATGGATAGAAACACAGAACAGTTTCCGTGTGTCACCGGCCGATCATGCTGTAAAAGTGGATTTAATCATCAAAGTGCATGGTCTAAGAGAGGCTGAAGACTATTTTACACGTTTAACTGATACTGCTTCACGGAAAGCTTCCTGTCTCCCTCTTCTTCATGGTTATGTCAAAGAGAGGGACACTGAAAAGGCAGAGCTTCTAATGGTGAAGCTGAATAAATTGGGGCTCATTGTGAGCCCTCATGCTTTCAATGAAATGATGAAATTGTATATGGCCACATCTCAAGGAAAGAAAGTGCCCCTTGTGATCCAGCAAATGAAGTTGAACAATATACCTCGAAATGTTCTGTCCTACAACCTTTGGATGGTTGCGTGTGGTGAGGTATCGGGGGTCTCTTCGGCGGAAATGGTTTACAAAGAAATAGTGAATGATAAGACCGTACAAGTAGGATGGAGCACCCTTTCTACTTTAGCTAATGTGTACATAAAAGCAGGGCTTTTTGACAAAGCTATTTTGGTCCTCAAGAATGCTGAAAAGAAGCTATCTACATGTAACCGCCTTGGTTATTTCTTCCTCATTACACTATATGCCTCTTTGAACAATAAGGAGGGAGTTACGAGGTTGTGGGAAGGTAGTAAGGCAGTAGGTGGGAGAATCACATGCGCTAATTATATGTGTGCACTATCATGTATGTTAAAGCTAGGCGATCTTGTAGAGGCCGAAAGAATTTTTGTGGAATGGGAATCTAGTTGCCAGAGTTATGACATTAGAGTCTCCAATGTTCTTCTAGGTGCTTATGTACGGAGTGGAATGATAGACAAAGCTGAGTCATTACATCTCCACACATTGGAGAGAGGCGGACGTCCAAATTATAAGACATGGGAGATACTCACAGAGGGATGGGTGAAAAGCCAAAACATGGAAAAAGCCATTAAGGCCATGAAGAAAGGGTTTGCCATGTTGAAGCATTGTGATTGGAGGCCATCACACGATATTCTAATGGCCATGGTAGAACATTTTGAGGAGCATGGAAATCTTGAAGATGCCAATTGGTTCATTAGGCTTATCCATCGTTTTGGTCTTGCGAGTTTACCTTTTTATAAATCATTGCTCAGAATGCACCTTTGTGGTGGGAGACCAGCTTCTGACATCCTTAAAATGATGGAAAAGGACAAAATTGAGATGGATGATGAGACTTCTGCCCTTGTTCAAGCATTAGATGTGTAAGTAAAATCCTTTTTATGGATCAAGTCCTAAAGGCTTCTTGGAAAGATGCGGGATGTAGTTTCTTCTCTTTGAGGGAACAGATTTGGGCCAGACTTCAGGCCTCCCGGCAACGTTACATACTATCTCAGTCGGTGGAGCTGTTGTAGCGAGTTGAGTAACTTACCTTTTGACTTTGGCTTCCCCTCTTAGCAATAGTTGCCAAATGCTCTTGTAGTTCGGCCTGCCTTGCCTTCCTTTGAAGCAGCAATATCCCAGCCACTAATAACGGCTTGGCTTTTTGTTGGACCAGAATTAATATAATAAGACTAGTTGGGACTGTTTCTGGACTGAAAAGCTTTTCTCTTTTGGGATCGAAGATACAAGGGAGGAAGACTTGATGCGGAAAAGACATACAGCTGAAGATTCACTGGAAGAGGAAAGTATAACAGCTTATGAATGACATGCGAGGTCCCTTCATTTGCTGAGATTTGTTCTTTATTGTCTAGGTGAAGCAAATGTGTTTGATGCTGAAGGTCATTTAGAGTGAACTGGTTATATGTGCAACAAAATTAGTGTAGATGTTGGAAGACAGATGCCACCTAGGCACTTTTTCTACGGGGAGAATCTGGCAATCAACAGAAAATACATTTGAACTACCAGTTTTATATATTGCCTGTGGTCATTTTGTTGTATTGCAGCATTCCATTTGTTGTTACAAGACATACAAGATATTATTGCCAAGTAATTTTACAAATCTTATTCATCAAGTTTTGCCACTCGTGGATGCATGATACTGAGATCAAGATTACACATTGTTGCATGCGATCTACTGACAATCATTCAGAGGCCATATGCAGGGACCGACCTGTAAAGCTTGTGCTCGGACATTTTTTGAGAAGTAATATATAAGAGTGCTCAGAGATAGAAAGATTTCAAGTTGATGCAGCAGTCAAAATTTGTGAAAGCCCTTGATGTTCTCTAGCAATTTATCTTGAGGTGGCATGCATTCCTTAATAATAGGAACCTCAAGAAAATCATTAAACCAAGCACCGAGCAAAGGCATGGTCTCTGCATCAAACTATTTCCAAATAATTTTGCAAATTTTTCTCATCAAGTTTTGCAACACGTTTACATGCATATGAAACTGAGATCAAGATTACACATTATTGCATGGGATCTACGGAAAATCATTCAGACGCCATATGATAAGTAATATCTAAGAATAATTGTGCTCAAAGATAGAAAGACTTCAAGTCGATGCAGAAGTCAAAATTTTGTGAAAGCCCTTGTTGTGCTCTAGCAATTTGTCCAGAGGTGGCATGCATTCCTTGATAACAGGAACCTCAAGAAAATCTTTGAACCAAGCACTGAGTACAGGCATGGTCTCAGCATCAATCAAGTTTATGCCCACGATTTCCCCAGTCATTTGAGCCCAGCATCCAAGCCAACCGGCAGCAATATCCAGAAACCCTATTGTTTCACCTCCAAATAAATGCTTCCCCTCGAGACCACTTTCTAGTGCCTTGAAATTCTCCCGAACTTCTTTTGCAGCTCTCTCTTGTTCCTCCCCCTTTGTGGTGAACACAGTCATGAGTGCTGGCACGCACTGAAAGAGCAGATTCACTAACGTTTTGGAGTTTGAAACATGAATTTTATATGCACAAAAGTGGGATATCATATCATATGCAAAAAAGCCTACAAAATTGAATTTTGTCGATACTGACAGGTAGTTTATTTTAATACGAGCATCAAAATTTCTTTTACCTATGTCGTTTTATAAATGCATGAACATATTTGTGGCGGTGGAGTAGCATCTCCTCTTACCTTGTCATCGGTGAATTTAGCCCAGAACCGTGCTTTGGCCCTCTCGTACGGATCTTGTGGAAGCAGAGGCTTTTGTTTCCAAACCTCATCGATATATTCAATGATTACAAGTGACTCTGCCAAAGGTTTACCGTGATGAACAAGGACTGGAATCTTTTTATGAACAGGGTTGTACTGCAAGAGCAAGGGACTCTTGTCTGAGAGATCCTCTTCCACGTACTGGTACTCAATCCCTTTCAGCTTCAAAGCCCACTTTACTCTAATGGTATAAGGGCTCCCCCAAAACCCGAGCAACGTCAGAGAGTCTTGAGCCATCCTTTATTTTTTAAATTTCTACACTTCCTTCCACTTATTTATGCTTTGTTTCTCAATATTTAGATTCATTTATCAACCAACCAAGCTGGCTGGTGGCGTTTTGAAACATCATGGTAGTAAAATTTGACCGGCGACCAACAGACCCACCTATTTGGACTTTAGGAGGATCGGAAACAGTGACTTGGCACGTCCAAACCAATCATCCTTTTTAGGTGTTTCGTCTCGTTTCATTCATCTCATTATTATAATTTTCTCAAATTTACATATAAAATATAATAAATAATTTAATTTTTTTTAAATCTTAAAACAATAATAATATTAAAAAATAATATTATAACTGTAGAGGATAAAATATTCAATCTATTGAAGGCCAGACGCAGCCTACAAAGTCACACTAGAGGATAAAATAGAGAGAAAGGGAGTAATAGACAAGAGTGACCATAGGTGCAAAGGAGGGTGTAAAAGGAAGTGAAAATGGAAAAGGATGCTCAGACACACCAAGAATCATAATATTGCCGAGAGCTTCAAATAACACCAATTAAGGCCCAAGTCGACTAGTGGGCCGGTAATAACTATTTTTCTCATTTCGGCATGTTGTGTGATTTTTCTTACATCAACACTTATAATATTTTATTCAATTTTTATCTCGACTTACTATTAAAAATACACCTTATAGATCAAGAATCGTCCAACCAACCAAGTGGGAACAACATTTTTATAAAATGAACTTCAAGAAAAGTCTGAAATGTAAGTGACTCTTCTTTCAGTCCAATCTGTGAAAGTAGTTATCAGATGGTGACATATACATGGAAGATTATGGCCACATGATGATTTTCCAAATCCACTCACGACAACTTTCCATGATTTTTTTCCCAGTCTAAAGATACCTCCGATTCAACAATAAACATACTAGTTTAATGACAGGCCTGTGGACTCCGGAGTCCAAAAACGTTGCACCCCAGAATCCAGATGGAAAATTGCGTCCAAGATCAGCAACTAACAGTGCCCAAATGCGCATCACTTTCTTTAGGAACAGAATTTGTGGTTTCTTCTCCAGTTTCTTTTAGCTCGATAAAGTTATATACAGAATGTGCACTCCGTATAATTATTTTAGAAAAAATTGGAGATTACTATTAAAATATTAATTTTTTTATATAAATTTTAAATTTATCTTTTTAAAAAAAAAATTATGCAAAAAGACTGTAAAATCCAATACTAATATGAACTCTTTGCAAAAATTCCATCATGAATTGGATCCTGGGAAAACACAAAGTCATGTTATTATCTACTTCACGACAATAAAAATAACGGATTGGCATTAACAGTTAATTTCGAGAATAACGAGGATAATGAGGATATCATTATCGTCTAACTCGTCACAGAATATATTATCATTTGCTTAGTTAATCATCTAAGCATGTAAACACGTTGATAATATTTCAATATTAGTAGGATATATAACAAATTTGAAAGATTTAAAATCTTCATGGATTCAACTGTACATAGGGATAGTCAGAATAAGCAACTCATGTTTTACAAATATAAAATCAAGGATATGATAGTTCTTAAGTTCCTTAGAGCATCCACATTAGCTTGGCTAAATGAAAAAGTTAGTTAAAATTTACATAATTAATGTCAAAATTACCCCACATTGAATTGGCCAAATCTAAAATAAGAAAGACTTCTGCCACAGTGGTTGGCCAAAGATGAAAAATCACAATTGATTCACCAAACATTAAAATATTAATTTTTCACTCCAAACAAATTTTAAAATATTAGTTTCTCACTCCAAGTAAAAATAATATTTTGTTTATAATTAAGAAATTTAGATAGAATTTTAAATAAGTTTAATTAAATATTTTTTGTTATTAGCATTAAATGACTTTTGAAAATATGATTTTTTTAATATTAATTTAATTATAATATAATTATTATTAACATTAAATTGGTAGAATTATAAAATGTGATACAAATAAATTAAATAAAAAAATTATTAATTTAATAATATTTTTTTATTATATAGAGAGTATTGAACGGCTAATTCAATGTAGAGATTAAATTTAAATAGAATAGTCAAATGTCAAAAAGTGTGATATTGATTAAATTTAAAAGATGCATTTGACCAAGTCAATGAAGATGCTCTTATACATGCGAAGGTCGAAGTGGAGTTTGATTAGTCTCTTATGGAAGTTGATGAAAAAAATGTAAGGAATTTTTTTAACTTTTGAGAAAGGGTTTTGCTATATATCAGCCATTATTCACTTCTACACTCAACACGTGACAATTTTTTTTTTTTCATAAGATGTGTCGATGTGAGATGTTTTTCATAAAGTGTGGGGTGTGAAATAGTGAATAAGTTATTGTGCATAGACAAATAATGTGTTGAAGTATTGTAACTCATAACCAAATTAAATTAGATTACTATGCATAATCCCATACTAAGATTTTTATATTTGAATAGCTGAATTTTATTTAATATTATTATATGATTAAGCAATCTAAAAATATCAAATCAAGCAAGGTATATGAAAATGGAAAATGATAGTATTACTATTATCTTACTACTCATTTACTATTTTTTTTTTATTTAATTTTTTTATTAATTTTTTATTTTACTTAATGGTTAAGGAAGTGATTATTAATAAAATTATATATTTTTTTAATTTTTTCTTAATAATTAAGGATATTAAAAAAATATTTAAAAGAAAATGATAAAAAAATAAAAAAATTCAAATATAGTTAAAGTAGTAAATCAATTGTAAAGGTATCATTACCCTATAAAAATAGTATATTAAACGAATGAGTTTGATCAACTCACAGGTAACACAAATTGACTCAAAAATCGCTACTAAAACAGGATCAATTGGAATTCGTTTTAAATTTAGCAAACTTGATTAGTTTAAACCTAATCATATTTCTTACCAACTAAGCAATAACAATTAGCAAACTTACCTCTAACTAAGTATTCCTAAAAGAGTAGATCATGTGATAAAGAATGAATGACAACTTTATCGCAATATCTCTATAAAATATCACGATATATGGATAGTTTAATTTTACTAATTTAAATTGACATAATATTTCTATAAAATAAAAAATATTTTACGATAATAATTATTGAAAACCATTTTCTGCAACCTTTCACCCACGTGTCATAAAACTACACGCGTCAGTAGCTCTGTGTGGATTTCCCCCAAGTGCCAGATCCCGGCACTCTGTTGTTACCGCACCCAATCATCGGAGTTTTGGCTTAAATAAAGGACACTTTGGTTACGTAAATACTAAAAAAAAAAATATTACTTTATCCTTTCAGTTTATTCTCTGGCATTTCATATATTTTATTTTTATTTTTAATTTTTTAATTTAATAGTTAAGAAAGTAAATTTTAATATATTGATATTTTTTTATATATTTTTAAAATGTTTTAAAATAATTAAAAAATATTAAAAATTTTAAATAAAAAATAAATAAATTTCACCTAACGGTATAATCGAGTGGTACTACTCAGCAGCAGACTAGCACCACTCAAATAGTAAATAACCAATACTAAATGGGAAATACTAGAAAGGCTCTTATTGGATTTCATTAAGCTTTCTCGATAGTATTTAAAAAAAAAATTTTTTTTCTTAGCAATTAAGAAAATATTTTTTAATAATATTGTGAATTTTATTTTTAAATATTTAAAAATGTTAAAAAATAATATAAAAAAATAAAAGATCTTTAAAAAAGAAATTCGCATCATTATTTTAATATTTTTAAATAATTTTTTAAAAAGACTATAATATTATTAAACAAAATTTACTTAGATTATGTTTAGAAAACAAGTTTTTCTTAAAATTTTCATCTTCATCTCATCTCATCTTTATACTTTTTTAAATCTCCATACAAAATATAATAAATAATTCAATTTTTTCAAATCCCAATATAACTTTTTCAAATTCTAATTCAATTTTTTCAAATATCAAAACTAAAAAATAATATTTTAAACTTTAAAACAAAACACAAAATTTTCATCTTATCTTCTAAACATAATCTGGTTAAAAAATAAAATAAAAAATAAAAAAGAGGGAAAACTTAACGGGAGCCAAAACGGGCCCCTATCACACTAATAGCCAGCCAAAGTGCCAACCCCCAAAAAAAGACCCCTTTCCGTCTGATCACTCTCTCTTTGTACCACCCTGTCGGATATTTCTAGGGTTTCTTTCTTCATCGCTTCGGATTCGATTATCTCTATCAATCGGAGGTTTCTATATCTTCTAGATCTCGTCGATCTATCTATGATTCTGGTTTCTGAAAGTCACAAGGAGCATTGGCTCTGGGCCAAGGTTTGTTCTTTTCCCTGATACTTTGGTCACCCTTGATTTCTTTGCCAAATATTCGTAGATTAGTCGGAAAGCTATTGTAAATGGGCGTGTTTTTTAATATACGTTCTGTTGTTTACCGTGAAAGCGCAATAATTCCAAGAAACTATATTGTGTTATTCAACCCAAATAAAAGTGCAATTCGAACAAAATAAAAGCGAGTTCTTTTAATTTTCCACTTTCTAGAGAACTTATAACCGTGTTTTGAGTTTTCTTCTATGTAAATTTTGGATGATGTATGGAGATATAATTATCGTTCTTATGATCTTTTTCTTCGGCGTTTTCTGAAACAAAGGGTATGATTATCTAACACTCGATTTCGCTGATCCATTTTTTCATTCTTTCTTTTTTTTGGTCAGGGAAAGGACCCATAATCTGTTCATCAGAACAAGCAAGAAGGAGAAAAGTAGGGTGTATTTGTTCAACAAAAATAGATTTTTTGTTGATTTTTGAAACTCCGATGTAGTAAGGGGATAGTTTTAGATAATAGTGTCAGTTGCTCCGACTTAATGAGGAAGAAGAGGAAAGGTGGCGAAACTGATGCGAGCTCAAATTTACCTGCCAATTTAACACCAACGCATGATTCACAGCCATCGAATTTTACCTCTCATTTTTCGCTAGAAGATTTTACGAGGTTGAACAAGAGGTACAAAGAAGATGGTGATATTGAATCCATTGTTTCTTGTAAAAGCAGGCTCGCAGGTATTGCCACTGCTCCACCATGTGGGACTTCGTCTTTGGTCCCATCAGGGAGAGGTCTAAAGAGGAAGATAGGTTGTTTAGATGTTGCCACTCAAATGGGCAGGAAGAATAAGATTGAGGATGATTATGTTTTGGGTGCCACAATCGGGCAAGGCAAGTTTGGGTCTGTTTGTTTGTGTCAATCTAGGTTTAGTGGAGTAGAATATGCATGCAAGACTTTGCGAAAGGGTGAGGAAACAGTTCATAGGGAGGTAGAGATAATGCAGCACTTGTCTGGTCATCCTGGGGTTGTGACATTGCAGGCTGTGTATGAGGAGTCTGACTGTTTTCATCTTGTGATGGAGCTGTGCTCTGGGGGATGTTTGATCAATCAGATGGCCCAAGAGGTTCAGTATTTGGAGCAGCATGCAGCCAATATTTTCAAGGAAGTGATGTTGGTTATCAAATATTGTCATGATATGGGAGTTGTGCATAGAGATGTAAAACCTGAGAATATTCTTCTAACAACTTTAGGAAAGATAAAGCTTGCTGATTTTGGCCTGGCCACAAGAATTTATAACGGTAAGTTTTGAATACCTGCTCTGGAGAACTGTTTATTTTGTTCCATTTTAGTTAATTTCTTCACCTGAATATGTAAATTTATTTCTTATTTTAGTGTTTTTAATGAAATGATTTTTACTTATTAAAATAGAAATTCTTCACCTGAATCTGTACTATGTAGCATCTCGGGCATATAGTTTGAATGATAGTATCTTTCTAAATGCTACACACCTATATAAAAAATTTATGCTTCTTATCCAAATAAAAAATTTCTAAATGCGTCCATATCAGCAACTGATATCGCAAGCACATGAAAACACAGCGGTTGAGAAGTCATAAAATACTAATCAAGGAAGGGAAGGTTATCCCCATTTTGGACATTTCATTTACCGTTTGAATAATGAAGTATTAGGATTTTGTGTGGCTCTGATCATTTGTGTCATGTCCTGTTTGTGTAACAAGAGCAAGAAAAAACGTTAAAAATAAACAGATGGCATCAATTTGAGATTCTAAAAAGACTGGTTTGATTCTTTTTCTATGATGCGCCTGGTTATATATTGGTTTGTATAAGATTAAAATATTACAAAAATGAGCATATGTTTATAATTCTTTTTAAGTACCATCTATATTGATGGTGCTGTGTTCTATCCTCCTGCGGGTAGTTTTTTTGTTCCTGCTTAAACGTGACCAAGCAATTAGTAGATTTCCTTGGTTTTCTTGGAACTAAAATTGCCTCTCATATACATTGCCTGGGTATCTGTGAAAGCTTTGTCAGCTTGCTGATGAAATTGAGACCATTACAATAATGCAGGCCAGAGCTTGACTGGATTAGCGGGAAGTCCAGCTTACGTTGCCCCAGAAGTTCTATTTGGAAAGTACTCTGAGATGGTCGATATCTGGAGTGCTGGTGTCCTCCTCCATGCTCTCTTGGTTGGTGTTCTTCCGTTTCGTGGACATTCCAAAGAAGTGATTTTTGAAGCAATTAAGAATGACAACCTTGATTTCCACAGTGGGGTATGGGAGTCAATATCAAAACCTGCACGGGATCTAATTGGTAGAATGTTGACAAGGGATGTTTCAGTGAGGATAAATGCAGATGAAGTATTAAGTAAGTTTCTGATGCTATGTTTTTTAGACATTAATCATAGGAAACTTTTTAATTTGGTCTATGCTAACTGCTCTAAATAATCTTTCCCCTTTTACCTTTTTTATGGAAATAATCTGCAAAATATTGGCTATTTTTGCAAAATGTTGTAAAACAAAGTTTCTCCAAATGCTTTTTCTGTTTCCTTCTTTGATGTGCATTGCTGGTCAGTCCATCACCAAAGGTTGTGTTATAGATCTGCTTACCTTGGCCCATATTCTTTTATTTGCTTCTTATTGTTAACATTTTAACATACTTGAGAAGGTCTTGTTTATGTGTTTCTAAATAATTTGTAATACCTAGTCTGTTTTTGGACTGAATGATGGCCAACTTCCGGAGGTATCATGATTCTTCTGAAATTAATTTTCTATTTACTGAGATTCAAATTGGTGTTGCTTCAGGGCATCCATGGTTGTTGTTCTACACATCGACAACACCCAAGACTCTACCCCTTAAATTGAGATCAAAGAACCATACAGGAGCATCTAGCCAGCAACGTGTCGTTGCAACTGGATTAATGACACCTGGATTGAAGTCAGAAGGAAATAGGATATGTAGTGGCTCTCTTAGTGAGGGTTCAAGTCCTCTCTCATCATTTGAAAGTTGCAGATCAGAGGATCAGGATGATCTTGGTTTGGTCGATGCCCTTGCTACCGCAATTTCACATGTTAGGATTTCCGGACCAAAGAGGACTAGACTGTGTAGTTCTACAGGCCCGATTGAGCAGCAGATTTCATCTAACATTAAGGCTAACAATCTTTGCAAAGCATTTTGATGCTGCCGAGACAGTGACAGCACTGATATCACCATTTCCGATGTTTTTATCATGGGGATTTCAAATTAACATGACTTGGTGTCAAAGATGATGGAAGTTGAGGTAACCAGATCAAAATCACAACTTTGGTGTTGATCCTCATCCATACTAGCTTGAGATTCATAGCAATTCTTCTTTGTTATCTAATTTGACTTAATAATGTTTCTAATATACGAACTGAAACACTCAATGTACAGGTTATGTAAATTAGATTTGTCGTGTTCAATTATTTGATTTGTTTTCGCGGAGTGGGCAAAATATAGTAGTTTGCTCGCTTTGTTAAAAATTGTATTAGTTCTCTCCTTGAAAAAAATATGGGTGTACTTCTTGCACTAAAGATGTTCTCAAGGTGGTTGATGTGTTATGGGTTTTCAATGGTGGGAAGTTACATTTTTCACCCACGAATTATCACATGTTTTCAATACTGTGTACACAATTATCAATAAGTTTCGATTCACGCTTTAAACTGCCTATAATTTTTAAGTTAAGCTTTCGGATATGATTTTATCGACAAGATGACAACTCATCGGAAGGTGCAAAAAAATGTTCGATCTCAAAATTGATATGTCCATAATATTGTGCAATAGACAGTTTCCAATTAGTATTATCTGCATCCCCAGTGTTTATTAGACTTTTACAGTTGCAAAAACCCACCCAAAAAAAAAAAAACCATATATGTAATGTTCTAATCGATGGTGTCGCAACATTGTTTCCTTTGTGACAATTGTGTTATTCTGAACGACTCTTGCTGCCATTAGCCTTCATGTGTGAAATAGCTCTTGAAATTTGGAATTTCAACGCATCTGTATGTCCGTGTCTTGCTCCCCCACTTGCGTTTGTTTAATGTTGGATACATTCGAAGTGAACCACCGTTAATGGCGGATCCCAACACACATCGTTGTCCTTCATAAGAACCGTTGACCAGAGTAGGGAATTCGATATTTTGTTTATTATATTTGTTTTTAACTTCATTATTGTCTATGCCAAGTACGTGGAACAATAAATTTATGCTAGCGATATCAATTGCAGACCATTTCAAGTGGCAAACACCAAAATGTATCCCACTCCCCACCAAAATAAGAACTAGATAAAAGGAAGAGTTCAGTCTACTCAACCAAGCTTTATAGGCGTCTTTCTACTGCTTTTTGTTCTCGTCCTTTTCAGTACAGAAACCTCCCCTTTCGAGTCTTCTTCTTCGCCCTCTGCTACTTCATGGGCTTTCTTCGAGAAATGGAGAGGAATGGTACTTGGTACCAACCAAGTTCGGAATCCCTCCAATCTAACGAACACTCTTGCCTCAAAGCTCCGAGACTCGGTTACTTTCCTCCCCTTGAAAGATCTCAGATTTGCTGAAACAGCTATGACAGGGAACACGTGGTTTATGAGCTCCTTGAATGATACCTACGAGAAAAACGAAGCAGAGCACCTGTACTTTCCTTCACAAACGTCCAAGGGAAGGCTTCTGTGTTTTAAGGGTCGCAACTCTGCCGATGGCTCCAAAAATTCGTACGCCCTGGCATGGCCAGAAAGTCTTCCGGAATCCGTAGTATTCATGAAGGGCTTGACCTTTTTGTCAGACACTTACTATGACTACGTAAATTTTTGGCATGGGGTGTGCGCTGCGGCTCCATTTGTTGGTTGGTCCATAAAAAATGGCTGCTTGAGACCAACACGATGGGTGCTGGTTCATTGGGGTGAGCTCAGGCATAGAATGGGATCATGGCTTCAGAACCGAATGCAAGCAAACTTTAGGGAAGTTCCGGTCGAAGAACTCAAGAATGGTGATGGACCTTACTGTTTCGAGAAGGCGGTGGTGATGAGGCATAATTTGGGGAGCATGGGGAAGGAGAAGAGGCTTCAGGTTTATTGAGACTTAAAGCAAGGGGTTTTTGCAGCATAAACCCGGTTGGTAGGGAAAGAGAAGTCAATGAAAAAGGGAAGCCAATCATGAGGCTAACTTAGCTAATGAGGTTCGATATCATTCAAGAATGCAACTGCGGTGATCAACATATTCGTGCGAGGGTGGAGGGATGCTTGCTGAAGGTAGCCCAGTCAGAAGATCTAAGCTTCTGTGACCAGGTTTGTCTTCTCTTTTTTGTAGGCTCTTACATGTTTCATTTTCTGCCCTTTCAGCTAATGATCGACTTAGAAAGAAACAAATCATGATGTCAAAAGCGAAACTACTTGAGTGATAATCCTCTTATTAAGCAAAATAATATCAATATATAGTAGAGAGACCTGAAAACAAAAGCTAGATGGCAATTGGTGCAAGTACCAAACAATCTTCTGAGAAATGTGTCAAAAACTTATGTTTCATTCAGGTGAGAGTTTATGAGTTACACCGACATCGTTGCATAGCCTCATGGAGCTCAGCTAACAAATATGCTCTTCATGGATAGAAGTAGCAGCATAATGGAATTTTTCCCCAAAGGATGGTTGGAACACGCAGGCATAGGCCATTATGCACATCACTGGATGGCAGATCTATCTAGAATGAAACACCAGGGTACCTGGTGGGAACCAAAAGGCGAAAAGCAGTGCCCATTTCCCCAACAAGGTCCGAGCTGCTTTGACTTCTACAAAAATGGCCGAGTTGGTCACAACGAAACCTTCTTTGCAGAGTGGACAAGAACCGTACTCAAACAAGTCAGACTAAGCAAGTTGGATCAAGCCACCAAGATTGCACCACTGAAATCAAGCGCTTGTCTCAGTGCGCTTGTCTTTTGATTTAGAGATCGAGCGATTCCTTCTATGCGAAAAATATAGAGACGATTGAAAGAATGATAAAAATAATTTTTCAGCATTACACAACCACAACCGAGAAAAAGCAGAGTAAATTTTACCAATAAAACATAATTTGTTATCGGCTGCCATTGCACAACCAAAGAGAGACGCTTACAAATGGGTAAGTGAACGCTTTCTTTTATATGAAGACCATGTCTCAAAAAACCAGGCACATGGCATGCTACCATCAAATTCAATAAGAACTAATATAACCTCTCTCTTTTTTACATCTAAAATTAGTGTTCTAAAAAACAAGTAAAAGATGTCACGCCTTTCAACTCCCGAGACCAAGTCAAAAGGCATTACAACAGAGCCAGCGTATAAACCCTTCATTGGAAGTTCTTTGATGAGGCAATTACACACAGGATCGCTGATCCTCATTTTCTGGACATCTTGGACCAGAGGTAAACCACGAAGAAGCAAATTAGAGCAAAAACAACCACATGAACAATATGATTTCCACCATTCTGGATGATGCTTTTGTTCAGTCTCCTCAGATTGTTCTTGACCCCTGCTTGTGCTTTGATTACTGTCAATTGCTGCAATGGACCAGATTAAGGAATGACTCGAAACACTTTTCTAACTTTTTTCTGTCGGGAAGAAAAAGAATGCAAAATGCTACCATCTACTTAATGGCAGAAGCAAACAAGCAATTCCAGATATGTATCAGAAACAAGTTAATCCAAAAAATTATTTGTTTTTCTTGAAGATAGAGAGTAACTACACATGGTAAAATAGCACACAATTCTCATCAGTTTGATTATTTTGTATAGCCACAATAGCAAAACATACTTTTTGGCAATCATAACAATTACGGTTAAATTTCTTCTTCCTATCAATTGTCTCCAAAGTTACAAACCTTAGATAATAGATGCCTGCACTTATTTTAAACAGTTTTGCATCCTGATTTGCTGATATTAAGAGTATTGTCTAATAGCCTCGTTCAATTCAAAAACTAACTAATTAAAGTAATAGTTCCTGAACAGAACTCAATATATCCTCACAGTAACAACTAAGAGCTGACCACAAATCATAAGGAAGTGTTGTGTGAAAAGGAATTTGAATTTAATGGTGTACCAGCTGATTGAGAAAATCTTGTTGAAATCTTGCTTCTGTCCCTATTTCCTCAGCAACCTGCACCACAATACTAGAAATTGAGACACCAAGGGCACAAAATAAAATCTAAAATCTGAACAATCAGATTGCTGAGGTTAATCAAAACAAAACTATCTATACCAACAATAAATTGCAAGCAAACAAAACAGTTACTGGAGGAAAAACATGCAATGAGTAGTATAATGAGTTATAGCAACAAATCTCACACTTCATTCTAACAGGTTGATTAGACACAACACCAATTTAAGGTTGAATCTCTGAACAAACACAATTCGAGAAGGCAGGTGGTCAACACCACATTTAGATGAGTCAGAAATCAACATTGATCGAGAAAGCATGGAATGAATAACGTGTCTACCATTCAAGAAGATAGGTTTTCAAACATAGGTATTGAAGAGTTTTGAGGCATTACTTTTAAATCGGAAAAAGAGAATCTCATTAATGCAATATTACCATAATCTAACATTTACAACTAGAAATCTGTAACAACACTCTAAAAAAACATGCATATTTATAATTGTTAATGAGTTCAACCTACAGAATGAAGCTACCACGAGAGAAGCATTTCAAACCATCAAATACTTGCTAACGTGGAACTAACCACAAAACTAAATGAGTTCGTCATTTACTTTTAGGTGGTGCAGTGAAAATGCTAAAAAGATGCGGATGTTCATAATTAGTGCTCTTTGTACCACTCAGTGAAAATTTCATTCCTCATAGTAGTGCGCATGGCACTTAGAAGACCCCAACAAAACAGGAATTCTTGGTGGTTACAATATACTTGGGAACAAGCAATTACAAAGAGCAAATACAACTTGCAAAATTCTGATATACACATAGATATCCAATTTGTCCCCTAATAAACATTATTAACCCTTTTATTTATGTTGTATCTAGTTGTTTCCTTTCACAATCTCAATTAATGTCTTTTATGCACCCAATTTCATAAATGATTCAGAAAAAACATATAAAAAAAGTTAAGAAATTTGAAAATGGAGGGTCGTACGTGTCTTAATTTTCTGACTTGGCTACGGAGACCCGTGATCTCGTCGTCGAAATCTGCGTGCATCGGATCGATCCGTAACTGAATTTCATCGGAACTAGCCACCGGTCTCGTGCTAAGGCCCTCTCTGCAAACCCAAAAATACATAGCACTTTTACAAACATAGTCATCGTTAACAATAATCATCCAATTTAAAAAAAAAAAAGGGACGAAAACCCTGCAATATGACTGTCCGCTCTTGCGAAATAACAGGATCCAAAATTTCAAAAGTAGAGAAGCATCAAGTGGAAATCAAAGCACCTTGATCGGTAAGGAGCAGCACCGCCGTGAAAAGAACCGCCAGTATTGGATGCCATGGAAGGAGAAGAAGGAGAAGAAGAGGTAGAAGCGAAAAATATTGGAAATCCAAAAACGAAGAGAGGACGGCCGTATGGAATCGCGGGCGTGAAATTCAACCAAATAACGCCAGCGAATTCAGGAGACGCTTTGATAATGGAAGGGCGGGCCTCGCAGCTAACGCTACGCGATTTGGGCGACTTGGAAATTTACCTCACGGAAACTGTCGACGAATGATGAATCGATGATGTTGTCGAAAGAGCAATCCACCTTTGGTTTTCAAAATTAAATCAATTCGTCAAAAGGAAACTATTTAAGTTGTATACAGATATGAACATTGCAATGCATAAGTCTACACATCATGTATTAATATATTTTTTATTTTTATTTTTTTTTATTTTATTTTTTTTTATTTTACTCTTCTTGAAATATTTATATTTTTTTATTTATCATCTATATAATATACATTTAATAAGAGAAATAAATAAAAAAAATTATGATATGTGATATGTAGGCTGATGTAAATATCAATTCATACAGATATATATAAGTTGTCAGCTTAACATTATTCTTTCATTTTACGACACCCGTTTCAAATCTTGTGGTTGTGGACGCACTACTCGGATCGGTTGGGTCAGCCGACTCAGCCCGCAAGGACGTGTTTCACGCAATATTCAATACAATTTAACCCACGTTAAGATATTAGATAAAAATTTAAAATTGAATAAAATATTATTAAAATATTAATTTTTAATATTATTCTAATTTTAAAATTTTAAAATATTAAATTTTTTATCATATTTTATATAAAAAATTTGAGAATATTTTAATGATGAGATAAAATCATTTTTGTATCTAAACGAGATCAAAATCAATTTTCACAAAATGAAGAAGACTTACGAAAGTTTTTCCTCGAATATTTTTCAATGGATGCCACCACCTTTTCAAATCTAAACAAAATTATATCTCAAAATCTTGATCAATCCATGCGTATTTTTAAGAGATTCCCTCACAAAATCTCCAAAAACTAAGATTATGTTTGGATGTTGAGATAAGATGAGAATTTTTGAAAATTTTATGAATAGTGTTAAGATGAAAGTTTAAAATATTATTTTTTAATATTATGATTGTTTTGGGATTTGAAAAAGTTAAATTAAAATTTGAAAAAGTTGAATTGTTTATTATATTTTATATAGGGATTTGAAAAAGATGTAATGATGAGATGAGATGAGATTGAGATGAGAAATCTCATCCCTCCCCCCAAACATAACCTAAGTTTTTTGAAAACTTCCAGAATTTTTCAAGAATATCTCATGCCCAAACATAATGCATTGGCTTAGTAACATTTAATTATATCATCAAAATTATTTATATAATATCCAATTCTTAATGATATGTTATAAATATAATATATCTAAATTTTAAAATATTTAAATCAATTTAAGTTTTGTATAGAAACGTGATTTTTATGCTTTTGAATTGATGCGAAAAAGTCAACATCTTCGGGTGTCTGTAGAAAATCTAGAACGCTACTTCGTTAATATCGACGCATGACTTGATTGCTTTGCACTTGGACATGTACAGCGTATATTGGTTGGGGATCCCTTCCCTACCCAACGACCCTATCAGTAGGATTAAGGATTGTTTGGTAAATATGGCTTCCAATTCTGCTACGGTCAGGGGACGTGGCGCAGGGATTGCGCACCTCCCACGTCAACTATAACTAAATAAATAAATAACAGAAAATGAAAGATAAAAGAAAGAAAAATTCTGAAAGTAAGCGGTTATGCGCACCGATATGCTGACATGGAATGAATAATTTAATAAAACAGTGTGTTTCATTAAACTTGTTTGAGGTGGGAAAGCTGTGGATTGAAATGGAATCTAAAGAGAAAAGCAACCCACCGTTTCGTCCATTAATGTATCTCCTCTAGAATCGAATCTCACATTCTCCTCCATTCTCGTCAAAACAGTAAGGCTCTCTCTTTTCTCTCTTTCCATTCTCTATTTCTCTTCTCACATCCTCAATCTACTACTCCAACCAACAAAAATGATATAACCCAACAAAGAAATATACAATTCATCAACAGACTTTTCAACAGGTTGATTATTTTCGGAGCCACACCTCCGTCCCCAGATTCAGCCTCGGCCACACTCCAGCCCCAACTCGTTTAATCTTACCAGAAAAGGAAGTGCAAAATGATGATGCAAATAATACCCATTACATGAATTGTAAATAATCATGTATATTTGTTTCAAAATAATCAACAGACTTCTCAACAACCTGTTGATGAATTGTATATTTAATTTGAAAATAATCAACCTGTTGATTTTACAAACTTGAAATCAACTTGAAAACTTGCAAACTTCTCAATAGCCTGCAAGTTTGTGTTGTTTTTACAAACAAAAGTTCTAGATAGACAAACATAGAAGAATGCAGGTAAAAAGATTCAAACAAATTGAAGAAAAAAATCAACCGAAGAAAAGACCATCATGAGCAGCGTCGGTTGATGAAGTTTTGGTTCTGCAACAATATTTTCACAGATTGGTAACGTGTAGAGGAGATCAACACATCCAGGCCGTCGCGGCGCGCACCACTGTACTTTACACCAACCTCGCCGTCATACATAGAGGAAGAGATTTGGAAGAGTTGGTTTTGTTGAGGAAGAGAAGATGGAGAGGCAAGGGGCTATTCGATTTGGGGAATGAGGGAAGCAGGAGGGAGGGAAGCGGGAGATTTGGGGGAGACGAAGGAGTGCACTTTTTTTTCATTTTGATGATTACGAAAATATCCCTTTTTGTCTGCCATGTCACTTGTGGGTGCGCAATGGGTACGGGATTTCGCCTGTACCTAGCGGGATTGTAAAAGAAAACACCAAAAGGCTTTTCTCTCACCTCCTATCAATGAAAGCTCTAAACTTCATCAAGTTCTGGAAAACCACCGCCACCACCAATCCCTACACCACTATTGCAATTCCTAATCATCCTGCGAAAAACGTTGATGAACTTGAAGAGGAAGAAGAAGACTCTTACTTTGACTTGGAAATTATTGTTTATGATTTTGACGGCAGTAAAGAGAAAACTGACACCGACCCTAAAACAAACAATCACAAAGAAAACAAAACCATGCTTGAGTCTTTTGAACGCCATCGCAACCCGGCCAAAAAAGTTTGCTTCAACTTCTTAGAGCCAACCCTTTCTCTGTCTCCTAATGATTCTATTTCTATAAGAAAAATCCTCCCAATTGAGCCAAACTCCAAACCTCAATTCCCGATCGCTCCATTAAAATCTTCTCCCAGATTCCAAGTTCTCATGTTCAGGAAGCCAAAGTCAGAGTCAATGCCAACATCAAAAATAAAGAAAACAAAGTCCAAAAGCTTTTCCATGGACACCCAGAAGCAGAAAAAGCAAGAAACCAAGACCTTCACAGTGAAGCTCGGGGTGGATGAAACTCCAAGCAGCTCACCATTCGCAAATAGTTCGAGAAAAGCTGAAAGCAAGCTATAAGACCACCAGATCTCACAAGGCTCAAGAACAAAGTGATTCTCGAAGGAAGTGATACAAAAATACTTGAACATAATCAAACATCTGTACATGTTTCAAAAAGATATAGCGAAAAATTAAAGTTCCCCAAAGTGTTATCTACACCTTCCCCGTTGTCTTCTTCAGCGATGATGGCTTTGCCCTAGGGGAAGCACTTGAGGAAGAGCAAATCAGCATTTGCGGCGATCGGAGTGGCAGAGCTAGTAAATAAGAGAGACGATGGAGGAGAATAGAGGAGGGAGATGAAGGAGGGAAACCAAAAATGGAAGAGTGAGTGAATCGCATTGCATCCATCCTAATGAAATGCACCGCATCATTTTTCATGTAGATCCGCCAACTTTTCTTGCGCAATCCTTGCGCCAAAGATCCTGCATCCATCATTTTCCTATGGTTTTATATCATATAATTTAATTTCAAAATTTCTCCTAATTTTTTTCTCAATCATCACTCAAATATATATATTTTTTAATTTTTTAATTTTCCTATCTAATCATTAGGGGTGTAATTAGGATAAAAAATTCCGATCTATCTTTTTTTTTTCAGACTGAATCCTTAACTACTAGTCTATTCAGTCTAGTTTGGTCTATAAACATTTTTCCTCTTTTTTCTTTTTTTGACAAAAAGATTAATACAAAAATTTAATTAAATTAGTAAAATTAACATCAAATGATCTCTTTAACATTTTATATATTGTTAATAAATATTAAATAATTTTATTGTATATATGATTAATGGTGACCTATTAGATAAAAATTACATAATTAACTTATACAACTACTATATGAAACAATATTATATATAATATTTAAATATACATACACATTCGGTTGTTCTCGGTTCGGCCTAAAAAAACCACGTCTCGAGATCAACCAATAAGACTATTGGTTTGGTCCGGTTGGCTTTTGTGGTCCAGACCGATAGTCTTACACACTTACTAATTATTATAACTTTTTAAAATTTTTAAATAAAATACAAAGACTAATATTACTTTTTCAAACTTCAAAATAAAAATGTATTAAAATTTTTATTCTAATAATATTAAAATTTTATACTATTTTTTATTCAACTTTTTCTCTCTCATTTTTTAAAATCTAATAAAATATTTTAATTCAAACTATTTCACTAATATTCATAAAATTCTCAGTTCATCTCATCTGCAAGCATCTCCTAAGAGTCATCTTCAAAAATCAATTTTTGATATGTCATGGTTAAGGGGTTGGTGTTCATTAAAGACATAATTTTACGATGTGTTTGACTTGCATTTCCGAACTTTTTATTATAATGTAAAATTATTTTTATTATAAAATAAATCTTATATATATGATATTAAGACACCTTAATTTATAAACTTGTTTGTATAAAATTTATCTTTATAAAAGTATTTATCTTTATTGATAATAAAACACTTTCATAGATCTTACTTAGAATAAAGCTATAATTTAAGTAAATCTCATAGCAATATTTATTTTATTCAAGAGATGTTGTGGGATCAAATATATATATATATATAACTTTTCTTTACAACTTGATTAATCACTCGAATTATGTATATCCTGCTACAAGCATAAAAAGATTTGATAAAAATTAACACAGTCATATGATACGTTAAATATATTTTATAAAAAAAATTATAATCTAATGTACTACGTCAAGACACATCAGTTTATAAATTTACTTTTATGAAATATTTTTATGATTAAATCATTTTTATTTTCATTTATATGCATTTTATCTAGTTTGAACTTATGATTTCTGATTTAATAATTGCTCTAGAAATAAAATATCAAATTATTCACCACTTTTTATAACGTGAAATTGAATTTTATAATGATTTAAAGGAATTTTAATAATAAAGTTGAATAATGATTGTTAAATAAAACTTAGATACATCTTAAATTTTTGTGAAATTAATACAAATAATATCAAAGCGGTACAGGGCAGTCAATACGCAATCAAGTGAGCAATGGCTTGTTAGCAATATTCTACATTTTTCTGGGAAAGTTAAGTTCGGGCAATAAAAGAACGTGTCTGGGGCAATAGAATATAGATTCCCTCCTGGGTCGCTATCTGGGCGGTGTGGGCGCAGCGCGTTTCTCATGTGACTAGTGATTGACAAAAATGCGAACTTCTCTTTCCTAATCTTTTTTTTTTTTTTTTTAATTGAATTATATTTTATAATATTAAATTGAGTGAAAGAGTTTATAGTTACAGCTCATTAAAAAAAAAATTAAAGTTTTAAACTGATCTGTACTGTAGTATATTAAATTATAAATTTCAATTTTTATTTATATTAGTTTATAAATTTCAATTTTTATGAAATTTTTTTATAAATTTAAAATGAGTCAAGGTGGGAGAAATTCGATGCCTTTGAATAAATATTCCATGTAGCCTGCGCGTAGGCCACCGTCACGAGTGACGAGCCCCCTCACTTTTTCAAGGCGGCCGCTTCGAAGCTTCCAGTTTTATGGGAGCTCTCCCAAAGCTCCTTCTTGTCGGGGCTTTAAATTCAGCCGAACAGCCAGACACTTACCACCACCCTCCCTCAAACCAGCCGATACGAAGAAAACGTTGTCGGGTAGAAACAAACGATCGAGAAATATTAAGATGGGAAGCGACGCCGAGACGGTGAGGAAGCCCAGGTTTCTGTGCCTCCATGGATTCAGAACGAGCGGAGAGATTATCAAGAAACAGCTGAAAAAGTGGCCCGATTCCGTGCTCCAAAAGATCGACCTCGTATTCGCCGACGCTCCTTTCCCGTCCCAAGGCAAATCCGAAGTCGAAGGAATTTTCGATCCTCCTTATTACGAGTGGTTCCAATTTAATAAGGTCTGTCATTCTTTACCACTTTTTCTCTGATTTAATCTGTTTCTAGTAAAGTTTTGGTTGTAGGGTAGTCCGAATCCGGGTCGGATAAGCAACTATCATGATTCCTGAAGAAAGTGTCTTGTACTTCTTTCTTACAGGAATTTACGGAGTACACGAACTTCGACGAGTGTCTTGCCTACATCGAAGATTTCATGATTAAGCACGGACCATTTGATGGTCTCCTCGGTTTTTCTCAGGTACAAAAGTCCAACTGAAATTCCCTCTTTATAAAAATGCAACAAACTTTAATTCCTATGCTTATCGTCTTAGAATGCCTTTCCAACTGAGATCCTCTCCAATTTGCATCATATCTCATCTCTTTGAATCAAAAACAAGAAGAAGATCTGAATTCATTTGTTTCATATTCAATAGAGAGAGGTATTTTTCAATTGTTTAAAGTCTTATGAAGCAACGATTATTTTTTATAGGGGGCGATACTGTCAGCTGCGCTGCCAGGGCTGCAAGCGCAGGTACGTGGAAAGCGCCGGCGGCTCATAGGAAGTTTGTATGTTGTCCTTTGAGTTTTGACCCATGGAAATCGAATCTGATTTGGTAGAAGGGCTGTGGGTTTTGACTTTTTTATTGCAGGGCGTAGCGCTGACTAAGGTTGCTAAAATAAAGTTTCTCATAATCATCGGGGGCGCCAAGTTTAGATCGCCATCCGTGTCTGACAAAGCATATGCGTCTCCTATTCAATGCTCCTCCCTCCACTTTCTAGGTAACTTTGCTTCACGTTTATTCTACCCACCCACCGTCTATATAACGTGTATATAATATATAATAATACTAGATATTTGACATTTGTAAACTCTACATCTTCTCTTTTAAAAAAATTAGGCTCACTAGTAAAAAAAAAATTATGCTTATCTCAAATATATCTATTTTTTTTAAAAATATATAAGAAATTTGAACACTTTAAAATTATACGTATCATTATTCTTATCCTAACGGCTAGATATGTAATACAAAAGAGTAATTTTACATAGAAGCTACTGTAGCGGTGCACTCGTTGCACTCACTGCGTGGCTGTCGTTAGATCTTTTTTTTTTCCATCTTCTCTGTTTGTGGTCTAAATGATGCCACATCATGTGTGTAAAATAGCTTCTCCAAACAATAGCTTCTATCTATATTTATTCAATACAAAATCTCTATGAAATAATATGAATATTGATAAGCAGATAGAATTGTAGATCCTCGTTAATATGCCATTTATTTTATACAAAATATTGTCAATTTATATTGGTTTTAAGAAATAATAAAAATATTGAAGATAAATGTAATGTATAAGTAGGAGAGTTATGTTATACACCACACCACTATCTCATTTTCATCTTATTATGTAAGATGTGGCATATTTATCATCATTAAATGATAAAAAATCATCCTACAAAGAATCATTCAATAGTGATAAATGTGTCACATC
>QEOT01006859.1:105767-121939 GCA_003123785.1 Pterocarya stenoptera
TGTACAAGAGTGTAGGATTATGTCTGAAATTTTTCTTTGCTTTAAATCTCTGTGCTTGCTGTCTCTTCCCACAATGCTGCAGGCTGGCGCAATGTGTGTGCGAGCTTCTAAAAAACTTCTCTTTTTATATGTCAGATGAAAAGGCTACGCAGACTGTGGAGACTTTCCTCGAGAGGATTCAAAAGATGTTGTCCGAGAATGAAGAAGAGTCGTGAATAAATTATATGCTTATTCGAGGAGGCTTTGCCGGCATAAGAAAATCTACATACTCTTTTTTCTCTCTCTCTCTCTCTCTCTCTCTCTCTCTCTCTCTAATGTCTTCGGGGCTAATTCTGATTCATATACATGTTTTACCTTCAAATCATTGATTCATGGTATACAGGGAAAAGGCCCCCAAAAGTTCAATTGTTTTCCTTTTTTTTAGGTGCTAACATTACAAAGTCCGCAAGATTGTTAGAAAATATTGATATAAAGGTTCATGTGTGTGAAATCATAGCTATAACAACATCTCGCTGATGTTTTGTTGAAATGCACGTCTCTCTGTATCATCAGCTCTACTAATCAGTCTCTCTTAGCATCATTCTTACAACAAGCCAAGACAACGTGTTTTCCTTTTTTTTTTTTTAGATCAGCAGCGAACCTTGCATTGGCAATGCAGGTTAAGGGATGACAATCGAAAGAGAGAGAACAAGAGAAAAGACAAGTTTTAAATGGGTTGTAGAGTTCGTATCCACAGTGTAAAGACCCCAAGGAATACATGTTTCTCAATGACAACGATCCAAGACAGCAACTCTATTCACAGGGAAAATAACAGACGATAGTTGAAACTCAATGAACATTTGGATAACTGTAATTTAAAACTAAAACTGGGTTTCTTATCTAATCATCCCTTCTTTTGTTTTTTATTTTTCTCATCAAGTTTATTTATGTCGAATTAAATAGTTCGATTTTAGAAATTAGATAGAGATGCATCGTGTGAACTCAACCACATTTATTACTATCCGCAAAAGACTTTCGAGCAATGCAAACTCTAAGCGGACATTGTTCAATATGGATAGAAAGTTGAAGCTCATGATTTAGTAGAAGGAACCAGGTCAGCAAAAAATAAATAAAAGGTCGAAACCACTTATCGTTATTTCAACTATGTTGGATGTTGAGCTAAGTTAAGTTCTTTATGAATAATAATGAGTTGGGATAATGAAGTAAATTTTATAAAATCCACTTAAAATGAGTTTAGATGTGTTTAGATGTTAAGATGAGTTTAGATGTATTTCAGGGCCGGCTCCTTGGTAAGGCCACGTAGGCCATTGCCTAAGGCCCTACTTTATTTAAAGCTCCCAAATAAAAATGAAATGTATATATATATTTTTAATTTTTTTGAAAAAAAATAAAAACTATTTCATTAAATAAAATTTTAAATAATTTATATAGTTTTCAATGTGTGTAAGGCCTCATAATACTAAATTTAATATTTAATACAATGATTTTTTTTTATAAGTAATACAATGAATTATTTATATTTTAAATAATTTTTTTAAAATCTTTCTAAATTGAGGCACAAAAACTACATTGAAGCCTCATTTTAAGTTGTTATAAATATAAATTTATAAAAACTGTATTTAAAGATTTTAAATAAAATCTTGTTTTATTGAAAATTTTGAAAATATTCCATATAATAATTTAAATTTAATTATATTATATTTACAAATGACTCAGTTAAATTTCGTCTAAGGCCTCAATTTGTATTGAGCCGCCCCTAATGTATTTTCGAGAAATTGAAAAAGGTTGTGGGTTCTATGTGAAAAGAAGTGTTGAATAGAAAAAAGATTGTGGATTCCACGTTTAAAGAAGTTTTGAATTGAAATGAATTTAATGATTTGAGAGTTAGGTATTTGAATGTTATAAAATGTGAACCAAACTAAGCCTTAGCATTAGTAGTGGCTTCTCTATCTTCATCTTTATCTTTAAATTTGAAGAATATGCCTTTAAATTCATCTACATTGGCTTATGCATCTTCAAATTTTTGCATAACTATAAATAGTGCTTCTTCAAATTTGAAGAAGAAATAGTTCTTCTTCAAATTTGAAGAAGCACTATTCATTCTTCAAAATTTTTTTTTGATAAAATAGACTTCATTTCATTAATGAATCTCGAAGTTACAAATGTGACTTATCAATACAGGAAAAATCCAGACTACAAGTCAACCTACGCATCTGCTCTGAAGCACCCCATACATAAATTTCTTTATGACGGATTTTGTCTTAACTTCTATAAAACTCTCTCTGATCAAATTAGGTTTGTCTGAGAGAATCGTACTCTGTAAAAACAGAGCCTAAAAGACTTCTCTCCAAAAGAAGAGAAGTACTATCACCTTTTATCCTCCCTAAGAGGAGAAGTCACATCACACCGTCTCTTCCCAAAGGAAGAACGGGACCCAACTGCTCTGGACACTGAGAGTCCAATGGCCTATTTATATTATTAACGCTGAAAACAAATAAAGACTGAAGATCAAATAAACCAATCCAACAAAACAACACTGCTACAACCACTAAACAAAGCTCAGTGGTGGCGCTGGAAACAAAAACAACTACTAAACATAAACAAATACTTAATAAAACAGAACCAAACAGGATCGGTGGTGGCGCGTGGGGGGCACGCGCCACATTGGGGAGAAGCCAAACGGCCGGTCAAGACAACGCCGGTATACTGGGCCCTGAGCTGCTGCACATGGCTCCGACGTGGTGTGATATGCGGTGGCTCGTGTATGCCACGCGTTCTCTGTAATCCGCGCGTGGGGGCGACGCGCCGCTCCAAATGGCGCCCAAAGCGGGAGGCTGCAAGATCGGCGGACGAGGGATCTCCCAGTGGCACGCGTGAAGGAGAAATCTACCGGAGGAGCACGGATCGACTACCTCCCCATTATTTGGCTGAAACCTAAAAAATAACAAAAACACCAAAGAAACCGTCAGAGACAATGGTATAGAGGGAGGAGAGGAAGGAGAGGAGAGGGGATGAGGAAGCCGAAGCTTCCCCTCCCCCTGCGAACGGCGGCTAGGGTTTTCTTTTATTTTTTGAGAGAAAAGTTTCGTGCGAGAGAGAGAACTTCCAATGAGTTGAATTGAGAGCCCAAACATTCATTCTTCAAATTTGAAGAAGCATTATTCATTTTTTAAATATTATTTTATTATTATTTTTCTCTCTCTTACCTATTAAAACACACTTTATAGAATTTATAGTAAAATGATTTTAATACATAAAATTTGTATTAAGTTGATAATATAAAGTTGATGCTAATTGTAAAATATATATAAAAAATAATTTTAAAAAATAAATAAAAATAAAAAAATATTTTATTATTATTTAATTCAAAGTTGGTGAAAATTTTCCTTTATACATAAAATTATTTTTATATATGAAAATGCATAAATCACTACCACTACACATACAGGAGGCTGGAGGGAGACATCAGACATGGTGGACGTACATTCAACCTCACAAAGGAAAGCATAATAAGCTACAAAGGAAAGAAGAAGAATGTGGAATTT
The DNA here is from genome assembly GCA_003123785.1 of Pterocarya stenoptera. Classification (NCBI taxonomy): domain Eukaryota; kingdom Viridiplantae; phylum Streptophyta; class Magnoliopsida; order Fagales; family Juglandaceae; genus Pterocarya; species Pterocarya stenoptera. The sequence continues at coordinate 109,313 of QEOT01006859.1, forward strand.
GGTACGCAAAAGCCGAATAATGACATGCCTATCTATCGCTCACCACTCTTCATTCCCTCCCATTTTTAATCCTTCCAACCTTTGCAATCCTTCTCGCTCTCCCTACAGTCCTCTCTCCAAACTCACCCCCTTCAGCCCATCTCTTTCTCTTTCTCCCTCTCTTGTACTTCCCTCATATCTAACTACCTATTCAACTGCCAACAAGTCAACCCGACTCCCTGCTCAGGGTTTTCTCCTTCCAAGTTCGAGTCTTGCAATTCGTTCCTTTTGTTCCGAGGGAAGTGGAAGAATGGGAGACAGAGTGATTCAAAATCGGGACTCTATATCGTACTTGGGGCAGCGAGAAGCCGCCGAGATCGATGAGCTCCTCATGGGTCCTCTCGGGTTTAGCGTCGATCAGCTCATGGTCATTCTCTAGTCACCGATTTATTATCCAATTTTTCTTCTTCTGTCATTTTATGTTTTCGTTTCGTGTTGAAGCCTTCGACTTTATATCCGTTCTTCGCTGAGAATTATTTTGGTTTGTGCAATTAGGAACTGGCTGGTTTGAGCGTGGCCACTTCCATAGCAGAGGTAAGGTTTTAGGAACCTGCCTCCAGGTTTTGTATGAGGGTTTTCTTTCTGTAAAAACTAAAAACCCAAATGCGTATCGTTTTGAACAGGTTTACAAAGCAGGTGAATACAACCGTGTTCTCGCTATTTGCGGTCCTGGGAACAATGGTGGTGATGGTCTCGTGGCTGCTCGTCATCTGCATCACTTTGGTTACAAACCGGTTGTTTGCTATCCAAAGCGTACTCCGAAGCCTCTTTATTCTGGTTTGGTTACGCAGGTATAGATAGTTCCGTTATTTCTATCTTTGAATTTTTGGTGTGGGTTTGCCAGAAAGTTATCTTATTTGATGTAAGTAATTTTGTAGATCGAATCACTGTCAATCCCTTTCTTGTCCGTGGAAGATCTACCTTCAGACTTGTCAAAGGACTTTGACATTCTAGTAGACGCAATGTTTGGGTTCTCATTCCATGGTAATTTCTCTTTTTCTGCTTTTCTGTTTTGGTGTTTTCTGACTTTTATGTGTAATGTTTATAGGTACTAGGCATTACTGGCATTTGAGCTTTTATGGCTCGTATTTGTAGTATGGATGTTATTTAGGACAAGAAAATCGTAATAAATTCAACTTGCTCCTATTTCTTCGAGAAGTTAATAGCTCATCTACATAAAAGCCCTCAACACGTTTCTGTTACATTGCTTCTTTTGTAGTTTAGGCTCCCTTCTGCAAATGATTACAGGCTGACGATTGCTGTTTTGCATTTTTGGAAGCTCCAAATCTAGTGTCTTAAATTATTGAACACAAGTAGCTTTTAATCCTTTAGGTACCCCAAGGCCACCTTTTGATGATCTCATCCAAAGACTGGTTTCTTTACAACATTATGATCAAGCGCACCAAAAATCCCCTGTTATTGTCTCTGTAGACATTCCATCTGGGTGGCATGTCGAAGAGGGAGACATGGGTGGTGAAGGCATTAAGCCTGATATGTTGGTATGTTTCGTATGGAAAACTCACTTGTGCTATTGTATGTGAAAATGTTTTTAGTAAATTGCACGCATATATCAAGTAAAATTTGTAATGCAAAATTTGGTATCTTTCTAGGTTTCTTTGACTGCTCCAAAGTTGTGTGCAAAGAAGTTTTGTGGTCCACACCACTTTCTAGGTGGTAGATTTGTCCCACCATCTATTGTAGACAAATATAATCTTCGTCTTCCACCATATCCTGGAACTTCAATGTGCGCCAGGATTGGAAAGCCTCCAAAAATTGATATATCAGCACTCAGAGAGAACTATATTTCTCCAGAACTCCTCGAGGAACGGGTGGAGGCTGATCCTATTCATCAGGTAATAGTTCAAGACAAGCAGTATTGCTGATCGTAAGGTATTGATATATTTTTTTAATCTTGGTGGTTTTGAGCCAAATGATTACTTGATTATACATGAGAACAAACATTTTTGTGATGATTTTGTCACAATCAATTGCAAAACTCATTGGTCCCATAAAAAATAAGCTGTTTGTTATCTTGCAGTTTCGCAAATGGTTTGATGATGCAGTGGCTGCTGGCTTGAGAGAACCAAATGCAATGGCATTGTCAACCGTTGGGAAGCAAGGAAAACCGTAATATTTTCTTCTTTTGCTATTTGGCTTGTTTCGTTGCTATCAAATGTGTTTATAATTTTCCCAAGTACCTTGTCACCCTTTTGGAAATTGATTTACACGGGAACCCTAAATTTCTATACTTCAAAGTTGTAAAATGTGTCATATTCGATACCCCTTGCCATTCAAATTCAACACATGCACTTGCTCATATATCAAGAAGTAATATATATTGTATAACATGCGTGTAGGTCAAGTTAGCCATCATCTTTCACCATTCCACCATTTTGTCCTCATCAGAATATTTCATTCTGAAGATAATAGGGGTGGCCCAGTTATGCTCATATGGGTGACAGCCAGTTAATATTTTCACTTTGAGATTTGTTTTTAGGCCTTTGAGTTGAAGGAATTAGCTCCTGAACTGATTTATTGAAGAAAAATCTAAAGTTTTGTTCATTTATTGATGATTTGGTGCAGCTGCTGCCCACACACACCCACATCGTCGGTGCTTTTGGATTTTTCCAAACAAATGGATATGAGGATTTGATGACTATTAGCAAGTGGCATGCACAATTTGGGTTGGTTTGGTTACACAAAACCAAACTATCTCATCTCATGTCATATCACATAATCATTACAACTTTCTCAAACTTCTACACAAAATATAATAAACAATTCAACTTTTTCAAATCTCAATACAAAAATAATAGTAACAAATTATATTACAACAATATTCTATTCAACTTTCAACAAAATATCTCATCTCATTTGAACTGCTTAACCAAACGAGGCGTTATTGTTTTGAATGATCATTTTAATTTTTAGTTCATATGTGGAACTTTGTTTACCTTTTATAATGGACTATACTTTGTCTTTCTACTACAGGTCATCACGAATGGTACTGCTAAAAGGAATTGATAGGGATGGTTTTGTCTGGTCTGTGTTAATCTGCTACTGCTGTGGCACTGCATACGTCTGGCAATGGTTTCCTGTGAAATCTTGTTTTTCTTATATTACTGCTGTTACTAAATGCAGGTACACAAATTATGAAAGTCGAAAGGCCCGCGAATTATCTGATAATTCCCATGCATCACTGCTTTTCTTTTGGGAAGGTCTTAATCGACAGGTAACTTGACCTCTCAGTTGTTAGAATAAGGTCTTCAGTGCAACACCATAGTAGAGCTTGGGAAAGTGATGTCTTTCCTGTTCTCCTGGTGGCTGTCCTCATGTTGTTATGAGCCTGAAATAGTGGGTATTGGTTTTATTTACTGCTCTAAATGTGGTGGTTCATTAACCTCAGATGGTAGATGGAGGATTAGTATCAGAGTAACATACTTGTTGAGAGAGAGAGAATTGAAAGAAATGTTAAGAAGCTTTTTAGCGGTGCCAGTGACATCTTTTTGAACAGCAGTGCAGCAACTTCATGATTAACTATACTAGACTGCATGCAGATGTTCCCCGCGATTAACCTACATTTATGTACACCCGAAGAGGGTGATGAAACTCATTTGCTAAAATAATTAAAAATCAGCTCAGTTAATGTGATTAGAGACAAATAACTGTAGCATGATGCCAACGCCTGGTCACACACAACAAAAACTACAAACCTAAGGTTTAATCACAGGAATTTGTGTATCAGCATCTGAGGCATTTGTGAGGAAACTGCCTCGCCACACCATACATCCAGGCCTCAATGTTTATGAATCATGAATCTGCACCCGTGCAATTAGTTAATGTTTGAAATTTACATAATGAATGCTTATGGGGATTAAATCTGTGGCATTTTGAAACATTATATCTGATCTGTAAGGGGGCCATGCTACTTAATATTTACCTATCTGAAATTTCCATAAAAGGGTAATTGATCTAACATTTGCACTATGAAGACATAATACATCATCATGTTTCCTGGATGAAGACCAAATTTAACATCAACTTTGATTTCTAGGTGAGGGTTGAAGGCTCTGTGCAGAAAGTTTCTGATGAGGAATCTGAGCAGTACTTTCATAGTCGTCCTCGAGGAAGTCAGCTTGGAGCAATAGTTAGCAAGCAGGTTCATTGCACCTCTTTATAATTTATTGAATACCAGCTTACTATAAACATGAAGCATGTGCAATATTTTTTTCTTAAAAAGAGACTGATGCACAAATGGTGTAATAATTTCAGAAAGGCTGCGTTTGGATGTTGAATTGAGTTGATATGAAAGTTGACTAAAATATTGTTAGAATATTATTTTTTAATATTATTATTATTTTGGAATTTGAAAAATTGGAATTGTTTATTATATTTTGTGTTGAAATTTGAGAAAGTTGTAATGATTAGATAAGATGAGTTGAGATGGGTTTGGGATCCAAACTGGCCAAACTGTATACAACAACAGTTTTTTTTTTTTTTTAATTAAGAAAAGTTTGAGAAAGCCTTTTATGAGCAATAGAGGATGTCCTCAAATTTTAGTATCATCATCCTTCCGTTGTGACTCTTTGTTACATTAACATGTTTCTTCATTTTCCCTTTTAAGTCAATTGAAGTTTAGAGTTATTAAAATGGTATGGGAGATGCTTGTTATTATGGCTTCAAGGTGGTCTGGTAAAGGTGGGAGTCTTAAAATGAGTTAAGACTCAAACTAAATTTAAAAAAGTAATAATAATGAGCAGAAAGTAAAAAAAGGATGGTGGGTAGGTGAGTCGGTTAAGGAGATCATTTGTAAGAGTTTCACAGTAATCAGACTTGGAGGGGGAGGGGTCATTTGAGAAACTTCAGATTGTTTAAGAATGATGATATTTTCCTATTCTGCCATTTTCTTCTGGAATTATTTGACTGAAATTTCTTTTTGCTCCAAGTATATTGAACATCTGTGCATGAACGTTTGATACCAGTTTCTTGCTTTCTTCAGAGCACTGTAGTGCCTGGAAGGCATGTTCTACACCAACAATACAAGGAACTAGAGGAAAAATTTTCTGACGGGTAAGTTTTCTTTTCTCTTTGTACTTGTGTGTGTTGAAAAAAGGAGGTGGGGCAGGGAGTGGCTGAAGAATGGCAAGTTGTTTGAATATCTAGTTTTTAGTTCTTGACAATTTGGCTTTTTCACGTATTCTGCTAACGACACTTGATCTAAATCTTTCAGATGATGGACCCTTGTCTGTGGTCTATTAGTGCAATTTTTATGCAGTAACTAGAAATCTTCTTGTTTTTGTTCTGCAGAAGTATGATTCCAAAACCTAAACACTGGGGTGGATACAGGCTTCAACCAGAGTTGTTTGAGTTTTGGCAAGGGCAGCAGTCCCGCTTGCATGACAGGTGGTTTTCATCCCATTTATGAAAGGTGGCTTTTATTCTTTATTCTTGCTGCAATTTCAGTGATTGGCCTGTGATGAATTAATGGAGCTGGTTTGGGCCAAAGTCAGTATAATTCTGGTTGATGGATGCAGGGTTTGAACCTTAAAACTTTGGATTGTATTGAACTCTTTATCTGTTTCATATCCTATGTTTTTTTTTTTTAACAAGTAATGAAGGAATCTATTGATGAACATAGTTTACTGCATGTTTGTTTTATTTTGAATATTGGGAACTCATGTTGTGGAAGTTCAAACACAACTTATTTAAGAAATTTGCGTTGACATATTTTGGAATGTGTCTCAAAGATTCTTTGGAAACTTCTATGGATTCTGAACATTTATAACTATGATTCTCATTGTTATTATTCTTCTATCTTCTTGATAGGTTGCTGTACTCTCCTAGGGAGGTTGATGGACAGCGTGTGTGGAATATCGAGCGACTAGCTCCCTGATTATATGTTCAATATCTTTGCTTCGAATAAAACTGTAAGCGATGTGCATTTGCACTGATATCAATGGGCATTGAGAGGGTACATTTGTATCCGAGAGTGATAGATTTTAATGCATAGTCTGATTCTAAAATATATAGAGGACTACAATTTAGTGAATCACACAGATTGATTCTTGTATATGTTGTGATTTTCGTGCAGAGTCACCTTAAAAGTGAGAAATGCTTAGAATCTTTAGTGCATGGTTTGAGTCTTCACTGAGTGGTCTACCATATTTCAGAACTGCTCCTGGATGGTAAAATATATGTGGATCAAGAGTTGAAATAAAACCAAATATTTTGGTACCAGAGTGTTTCTGTAGCCACCATTGTGGTACAACCTCAATCTAAACAAATCTAACATACAAGTTGTCATTGGAAAAAAAAAAGTTATCATATACTGTGAGTTGGACAAACTAGCTCGTAGTTTTTACTGTAAGTTTTGTAGCTCAACCCCGCAATCCTTTCCTCTCCATCTAGTGCCTACAATTGTACGACCATGTTATCTGTTCTTCATGATCTCCCCTCTTTTTCCTCTGTACAAAATTGGAAATATATAGCTAAACTCAATTGTATTTCAACCCAACGTGCCTTTTTACTGTTGATCCAGCACCTTTGCTTCTAAAGCAATTTCACTGTTTGTTTTGCATGATTGTCAGATAACGACTTTTTGAAAATCCTCTTGCTTGAAGGTTTGAGTGGGAGGCTGGAGCTCTCTCTCTCTCTCTCTCTCTCGATGCCGGATGTCCATCGAACACTGCCATGTTTCTTTAGGGGCTTGGTGGCAGTTACGTAAAAGACAAGGCTTTTTAATCACAAGGCTGTGACACTATTTACTGTAGGTTGCTTTTATGAGTGGATAAAAAGTTCACTTGTTATATTCAATATTTAGATGATTACTTCGGCGCTTGCCGTTAAACCCAAAATTCATCATTAAAACACCATCTGGGAAGGAGGCCGTCTCTCTAATCAAGGTGAACTTTGCTCTATCTTTCTGTCTCTCCTCTCTCTCTCTCTCTCTCTCTCTGGTGCATCGCTAATTCTCTTCGAGCTTCGGGTTCCTTTTCATTTTTATGGATGATTCTTAATATTAATGGTGGTTGAAAGAGGGTGTCTATCATGACCAAAACGGGCTCCACCATGGAAAATATCAGGAAATTCTTTTTAATGTTCTTTGACCAGCTGAAGCTGAAACCTGAAGCACTACTTTTTTATTTTTAGCTCTGAAAGGCCAAGTTGATGGTGGGTGACCACCCCACTTTCTTTTTGAAAGTGTGGTTTTCCTTCTTAAATGAGTGGAATATCAAAGATTTCAGATGCCCAGTGTGAGGGGCAAAAAAAAAAAAAAAGAGCCAAAAATCAAGAGACACGGCAGGTACACATCACCCATGAGAGATCCCATGAAGTAGATGTGGCGGAATTTTTATAGTTCTAAAGGAGAAATGATTAGTAGATTCCCTCCCTCTCTCTTTCAAATCATGCATCTAAAAAGGCCTATGACCCATAATCGCTTTGGAGCCTCTGCTTTATTAATTCCACCAGTGGGCAAAGCTGTTTGATCCAAACCCACGAGTTGGTAGCATTTGCCTTTCGGATTACACAATCTAATCTAATAATATATCTATCTACTTGAAGTTCATTGACCCTTTTTTTTTTAATTACTCTATAAATAATAAGAGCCTATCTCTGACAGCCACTGAATGGATGTTGACCAAACTGCCCAATTTGGGTGCAAGTGGCCACCTCCCCAAACAACTCGAGGAGCTCTAAAGAGTGTTGTAATTGCTAAATGCACTTTGTATTATTATGCATGAAATCACTTTCACGAATATTACTTTTGACCGATTGAGCAAATTTCAAAGTCAAGCACCTCATGAATAATCTTATCCGTTGTTCCTTTTCTTCTCACACGAACATACTAACTAAGCTCCTACAAGACACAAGTTTTTATTTTTATTTTTATTATTATCTTTATTTTATCTCAAAGACTCGAACCTCTTTGGTCAAAAAGAATAATACTTCGCTTCAAACTTTTTAATTGCATGAAAATGATTCTTATAAGTTGCGTCCAGAGGAACAAAATGTTTGTCGTCTGGTTGGCATAACCCCTAACTTCCAAAATGAAGGTTTGGAGTTCGAAACTCCCCTCTCCCAAATATATATAAATATATATAATTAAAAAAAAAAAAAAAAACTTGGATTCGGAATGGAATTGACCTTGGGAAGAAGATGAAGAAGAAGAAAGAAGAAGAAGAAGTGGTAACGCCCTAATCATCATTGGAGATTGGGACAATCCTTGAGCTATGGATCTAGAACCTTTCTATATGCCTTTTTGAATGTGCAAGAACACCTAAAGTGGGTTTGATCTAAATCTTCTAGATGGAAATAATGGTGTCCCTAATAAATAGAGAAGAAAAAGAAATATAAATGGAGAAAGGGTGAGTAGTGAGGACCCCCCACCTCTGCCATATAAATTGGGCACGCAGGCATCTATCTAATGGAGACTCGAAACAGTATTCATGATAGAGATAGTTCACTCTGTTATGACCTTTTGAACGAGCTTAAATAACACCCATCTTTCAAATGATATATTTATGATCATTTGACCCAATTCCAGTGTTTTTGTTTTCGTTGGAAATTGATGGGGAGGGACCTCTTACATTAGTACTGCACTCCACGGTTTAATGTCTTTTTATCAGACATGGATTTTTTTTTTTTGGGTGGTCACAAATGGCATGAAAACAAAAAATAATACATACAGGAAAAATATATAAAATTCCATGATAGAAATATAAGTTGAATTTTTCAGTTGTTAGTCGTGTCGAATACCAGAAACGAAAGAAAAAAAAGAACATGGCAGGCCAGGAAGTTCTTCTGCCATTGAATAGCTAGCTTTGTTGAATGAAAAAGAGAACCAATAATTCAAAGATTTTGTTGAACCAAAGCAATATTCTTTCTTGCATCGAGATTGTAAAATCGCTTACATGTGGGGCGATTGTGGCCAATGCCTTTCTCATTTCTTTAGTGACAGATTTGACACTTCTTTTTAACCATGTTTGATGGGATAAGTCCCCATGGATGTTTGACCAAAGTTCGAAAAATCCAAATTGAAATCACATTCAAAATCGAGTTAGGTCCCAATTTACTGAATCCAATAAGTTAACTTGTTTAATGAGATGATTGACGATGAGAGTTTGCATAGAATATTTTAGTATTAATTAAAAAAAAATACATATATTATAATTCAGGTATATCTAAAATCATTTATAATAAGAACGTGATATCAATTCAAGATTCCAGATAATTTCAACGAGAATGAAATTATATATTGACATGATAAAGTGTCATCTTTTTCATTGTTTAATAAATATCTTTGAATTATAAGGCCATAGTAATTATAGTATATTAGTCATAGTCACAAATCTAATACAAAAGATTAGCCAGGACAAATAACTTCAGATACTTTTGCCAATTAAAAATAAAAATTGTTTAAGATAAGAATAATAAACTCGAAAAATCAACCTTGATGACACTTGTAAGTTCTTTCGCATATTTATTGAAAAAAAGATAAGAACATGAAACATATAGTTATGATGTTTTGGTGATAATCTGGATTCACTTTGTCTGGTTCTCTGCAATTTGTAATAATGCAGGAATATATGATGAGATCTTCAAGTGTCAATCAATCTACACGAAATGTAGCCACTTAATTTGACAATTGAGAATGGTCTTAAAGCATGCATGTTACTGAGACGGGCAATCCAGACTCTAGCTGTTTTAGACAAATTCAAGGATGTCTTAGTCACTTGTAATGTTATCTTCTTGATTTGGGAATCAAAGAGGAAGAGGGAGGAATGGAAGATCCTACCACTTCCATCCAAATGGAGTCAAATATATTAGGTTTATGTCCAAACCAAGTTGTTTGTTTTTTACCTGATTTTTTACAACGCCATGTTTGGCAACAGTGTCTGTCTTATGACTTATAAACACAATGATATTTCAACTTAAATCACATGCATTTGCCCAACTAAGTTTCCAACCCAAGATTATTAGTTTTGCCAGACTAAAATGTCGGCAAAGCAAGCTTAATGCTTATGCCACGACAACATATGTATATATATATATATATGTAGATTAACTTAAATAAAAGATAAAGATAAAAAAAAATGAGCTCCGTGATCGGATCCGATTGTGATGTGCAGAGTTGTGTGCGTGTACTATCAAGATTTAAATTAATTTGAGTGATGCTTCCAACTGAATTTTGATGCCCATACGCGAAGAAATTTGCAACACTAAACAAAGCGAAGATCAATCCTGGAAAGAGTGCTGGGGAAAGTGTGAAAACATATTCTTAAAAAAGAGAGTGAATTTATTTAATTAAGTGGCGAAGCAGGGAGAGGGTACTTTAGTGGTTGACCTCGTGCTTAGTTCAGCCATGAATGTGCTTAACAGACAAAAGTAGTGAAATAACCCAAAACCCTTTTGGCTTCACCGACTTTTGTTTTTTTTTTTTTAAATAAAAAATGAAAAATAAAAAATATATTTTTCTCCCACCACTTGATCACCCACTGGACTGGCACCACCTACCTGCAGAATTAGTTGGTTTTCGTTGTTTGTTCCCTTGGACGCTAGCTTCTTATCATCTACAGTCTACAGTCTACACTAATATTTTAAAATAACAATAGACATAACCATTAATTAAATGACTTTTATTTTTATTTTTACAAAATTTTTTGAAGTATTTTAATTTGCACAAGGGCATTAATGTATCCCACCTCCCATACCGTACACGTGGCCCACATACTCAATGATCAGGTGGTGGGACAGGTCTTTTGAGATTGGTCTTAACCAATCAACACCAAAGAGGCTTAACTTTTGTCACTGCAACATATTATTATGATATATGTGCTTAGTAAACAGTATAATGCATGTGCTAACCAAACGGGGGTTGATATGCTTACTCATTCAGGACCACATAATTTGGTGAATATATTTATCTACGAAATGATGGGATTGATTTGTCAAGTAGGTAAGATAGGTCCATCAAATGGGTCGTTTAGTATCAAGCGGCTAAGATTTGAGATAGATGCAGATCGTCGTCCTTGTGCATGGTCATTATCAATATTTTCAAAAATAAAAAATAAAAATAAAATAAAAAACACTTTTTATAAGGGGGACAGGGATTTGCCCCCCCCCAAAAAAAAAAAAAAAAAACAGAAGGCAAACTCCAGAAGATATAATTAAAAAGCAGAGGCGATCATTCATTAGCAATGGTCATCCAAGCGACTATTCCCACCGTAAGCAATATGGATAAGCTAAGCTACGGTACTCAAACTCAATGTTCTTTTATCGTTTCTGTTGAATCCACACCCCTCCTTATCCTTCACTGGCCCTCTTCCCATGTAAAACGACCCAAATGGATCCGCAGAGAGAGAGAGAGAGAGAGACTGAGAGAGATGCCCAATTGCCCTAAGACAAATGACGAGAAAAAAAACGTTGGCATTGGTCCACTTGTTTTACAGATCAACAAATGGATCGACAAGAAAGAAAGCCGAAGCTTTGCTTCCCATCACTTATTCAATTGCACAGTCAGATCCCACTCTGATGATAAGCTTGCTTTTTACCATCCTGCCAGAGAGAATACCAACAAATAAGGCAGAAAAGATTTCTATCATAATAATGAGCGAGCAAGAGAGAGAGAATAGAGAGAGTCTCATTGGTGGACTTGGCTGCTTTATAACGCAAGCGCAGGGGTCGTGACAAGTCATCAAACCATAGGCCCCACATCTCTCCCCCCCCCCCCCAAAACCTATATCAACGTATAGATGAGATGTAGTCAGAACCCAACTCAGAAATACAATGCGGCAGCTAATAAGAGCACGTAGAACCCCTCCCTGAACATTGTCCCCATTATCAGATGGGAAATGGATTCAGTAACTAAATGACGGTACAGTTGGAAGAGCTCCTCTCCAAGGATCTGAAAGAACATCAGGAATATTCAAAGCCAAAAGATGATTGGGAATTTGGGATTCTACTGGTTATGTAAATTGGAATCCCCTGACAGTGGAGATATGGTGGAATCCTGTAGGCTGTAACGTGTACTTCTACTACACTTTCCACACATCATTTATGGGTCTCACAGCTCACTGTCAATTGATCATTCCACACATATAGATATATATATATATATGTATGTATGTATGTGGCATATGGTCCATGCAGATTTTGGCATTTATTTCCCATCTCACATTTGCTAACAATAACAATAATAAATTCAACAGTCAGGTGCTACAACACATCTGAAAAAAACAAGCACTTGGAAAGAGAGAGATGCATTAGCCTGGGCATTTAGTTCTCAGCAGCTACAGCTTAAACTAGCTACCATTTGAATCACAAAATAAACAGATTTAAGTTTTCTCGAGAGTGAACACTAGCTCCTGCTTCTCTACTGGTGGCCTGGAAGATAAGTTCGAAATTTCACCTTTCTGAATCTCCATTTCTTCAAGACCCATCTCCATCTCCTCAAGACCCATCTCCATCTCCTCATAAATAATACTATCCACGTTTAAACTCTCATATTTTAAATTATCAATGTAGCTTGAAAACCCCTCCCAGCTTGACAACCGCCCCCCCCCCCCCCCCCCCCCCCCCCCCCCCCCC
>QEOT01006860.1:0-12539 GCA_003123785.1 Pterocarya stenoptera
TCTTTTCAACAAGTTCTTTAAAATATAATCATTAAAGCAATATTGATATGGACATATTTGTTTCTGTGCTTTCTCCTTAACACTTAGGCATTTAATTTTTTTTTTTAATACTCAATCATTCGGAAGAAAATACAGTATTGATATTATCAAATTTCAGATACCATTTTTTCAAAAATATTTTATCTTTTCTAAGTAGTACTTTTATTCTTTTCTTGTAGATTTCTAACCTTCACTCTACAATTATTTTAACATTCATTTGATATAACTGTCAATCGTGATGAGTTACTAATGTTATAATGATCCTGAATGAGTCCTTTCATGTTTATTAGAAAATCTTCTTTTTGATCAATGCTTTTTTTTTTAAAGTAAAATCCTTGATTGCAACTCTGACTTTATATCATTTAACACTGCCTTTAAAGTTAGGTTTTGTCTCTAAGACCCATTTACATTCGACTATTTCTACTTTTTAGACAATTAAATGAAATTACATGCTTTACATTGATTCATAGATTTCAATTAATTTTTTTATGCATCAATCTTTTACATAATCATTCTTTCTATAACTTATGAAAACACATGTAAATTTTTATTTGTTTACTTGCCAAATTTAGATTTTGAAAAAACACATGTAGTCTAACTAAATAGCATATCAAGAAGATTACATGAGGTTACCTGTTCTAATGTCTCAATGGCCAATTGTTCAGTGGTATATCTCTGATTTGCTTGTTGTTCCATGTTATCATTGAGATAGTCAGACAAATAAATCACAAGCATCTTCGAAGTACAAGAATGCATTTCATGACAATCACATCTCTAGTTTTTATGCTCCAACTGATTTTGCCAACCTTAAAGAATTTGACATTTCAATTTCCTCAAAATTCAAACTATAAATAGAAATAATAGAAATAATACAGCCTAAATCGTATGAATCTCTCGATGAATCAATATTGCTAATGTATCCAATACCCGTTTTAGGACTCAACTTTCTTTCATTTGGGTTCTAAAGTATTACTTTAACTTGACTATCCATACGTGTCTATGTTTTAAATCAATCCATAACTCAAAAATAAGTCATTAAGACTACATTACTAAGAACACGATATAAGGTTTATACTATTATTTTTAAGAGTTTTACTACATTTTTTCAATAAGCTAACGAAATAGATCAAGATTATGGCCCAACTCTTAATATTCTTCATGACACTATTTCAATCTAATTCGATAATTTTCACCTTTCTACCTATATGCATTTCCTCCCCATGAGAAGTACCTCAAGAATTACCAATGACTTGAAACTTCTCATATAGTAGATAGATACATCCATATCATGAAAATCATCTATTAAAGCATTGAAATACTTTTATCTATCAAACATTATAGTGAAAAAGGTTTACATGCGTTTATATGTATTATTTCAATAAACTCTCGATTTCTTGTGGCATCTTTTCTTCATATGTTTGATTTGCCTTCCTTTTATACAAATCAACACACATCTTGAAATTAGCAAATCTAAATGTAAAAAAGTTTTTGTTTCCTAATCTTTACAAGTTTTCTTTGGAGATATTCTCCAACGTTTTATGCCACAAATAAAATCTTTCATAATTAATCATACTTCAAACTTATTTGCCACAACTTGTAAAAATGTTTATAAATAATTTTTCCTTTGGCTCCAATACATGCCTCATCAGTGAAAAACTTTTAACAAAAACATTAATATGAAGGCATGACAAATAAAAAATTTTATTGGAAGAAAAAAAGGAACCAACATAAATGACATTTTGAAACAAATTGAAACATGAACATTTGTATTCAAGTTTAATCACAAAAAAAACTAAATAAATAAGTATAAACATTTATAGAGTTTGATGTGAAACTCATGCAAGTAAAAGAAACATGAATATTTGCACCCGAGTTTAACCTTAAAAAAAAAAAGTATAAACATTTATAAAATTTGATTCGGAACTTGTATCGAAAAAATTTACCCTTCCTTTCGAATCATATCTTATGCTGAGGGCACTTAAACCTTTAGATGTCCTTGTTTCTTTCAAAATTCAATTGACACAATTCTTGCAGTTTCATGACCATCATTTTCCTTTGTTTCCCAAAAGACACAATTTATTTTCAATACAAATTAACAAAATAAATGTGTATCAATCTAACCAACTCGTTCATATTTCATTATTTTGATAAAATAATTATACATCTAAAATAAACCATCCTATACAAAAATAAGAAGATTTTACGATTTTCATTCCTACAGTTCTGATATGTAATAGTTAATCATATCTTCGTAAACATCATAGCTTTCTGACGCTTATCCAAATTCTCAATAATTGATGTTAGACTTAAAATGAGTAAACCAGAGTCTAAAACTAGAGTCATTCCCAAACGAGGTCTTAGTGTAAAACTGACATGCTCATATTTATCTAAACTAGAGTCATTCTATACAGAAAACCTTGTAATGTTATTCACATACTTATTAAAAGAAAAGCATTTTGATCACATTAATTTTTTGAGTTTGACACTCATAAACAATGACAGAATTTAAATCTAATGGATGAAATTTAAACTAGTGTCATTGAGACCCCTCCTCTGGGAGTGAATCCCAAAATACAAAATGTTCACTCCAATTTTAAATTATGTGAGCCGTATCATCAGAATTCTCTTTTGGGAGTAAATTCTGACATATAACGTGTTCGCTTTAGTTTTAAATTTTGTGGATGAACTAGCTGTATCATCCTAATTTTCCTTTGGGAGTAAATTCTAACATACAAATTTTTTCCTCTAACTTTATTTTGATGGATGAACTAGTAGTATCATCAATAGCCTCATTTGGGAGTAGGTCTTGACACACAAAATATTCACTCCAATTTTACTTTAATGGATAAGCTAGTAGAGTCATCAAAATTCTTATTTGGGAGTAGATCTTGACACACAAATAGTTTACTCCGACTTTACTTTATTGGATCAACTAGTAGTATCATCATAATTCTCATTTAGGAGTAGATCTTGACACACAAATTGTTCACTCCATCATACCCATATTTACTATGGAGTTTAATGGTTTTTTATCAAAATTAAAGAAAAGATTGGTTACCCAAAACAATCTTGTACCATTAGGCAACCAATCTTTTCCTTAATTTTAGTGCAAACTATTCGCCCCATATGGGATAAAAAATTATATATGGCATATCAATAATTTAAACAAGAGCCAAAAATCAATAATTTAAACAAGAGCCAAAAATCAATATTAAATAATGCATGCATTTATTAAATAGTAAAAACATGCTCATAAGATAAAATTAAATTTCAGGTTTCTTCTTTTTTATAAATTATATTAAAATAATAACATATTATTATAAATCTAACATGTCCAAGACTAAATCGGACTGGTCGAGGAACCTGGGCCGAAACTCGAATCAGTGTACTGGTCAAACGCCATTTGGGTCGACTGTACATGCCCTTTAATTTGGATTGCGCTTTTTGTATAGGCCTACCTCCTTTGGCCCTTTTTTTGTTTCTATTATTACCAAATTGCGGGGCCACTAGGCTTCACAGCCCTCTGAGCCTCCATCACAAAGGCATCGACGAGGAGGTTTTCAGTCTCCTCGCGATGCGACACACTCTCTCATTTTATTTTCTTTGATTTTTTAAAACCCATCTCGGAGAGAGATCGAGCCATCTTACGCTGCCTCCTCTCGACCCCAATGAATGGCTCTTTTTCATTGTTCTCTCTAAGACCACATAAAAAATGAAACCCTTCCATTGATTTTCTCTTAGACAACACAATACAAGCAACAAAGAGAAAAAAAAAAAACTCAAGTTCATAAAAATGAAGCAATTCCACATGATATTCCTATGAAAATTTTATATAAGAGAATCGAAACAATAATTTTAAATTCCCAAACAACAACATGAATTTTTTCTCTAACCGAAACAAGAATAACACTGGGTTTTCATTCACAACAACAATTCGAGAGAAGTATGTGTGGAGCCCTCGACCCCCATGTGTGATTTGGAAGGAGTTGCAATGCCGAGGCGTGGACCGCACAGATCACACACCCCAAGTGCGACGTGAAAGCAAGTGTGTGCAAGCATGCAACTTAAAAGTGTACAGTTATAGACGCAGCAGAGAAGTAAAGAGGGGCAGTCTGAACTATTAAGAGTACTAGAATTTCAAATTTATAAACTCTAACAAAAATAATCTATAAACTAATACAGTCATCCGACTAGATAAACGAAGGCAACAACATAACAACAACGCAAGGAAGAAGTCCCCAAGTCTTCACTCATCCAGTGGGGTCGGTCCCTACTGCTCATACCCATCCTCTGCATCAAAATATACGGTTCCATGAAGGTGGAAATACCACAATGAGATTTCTATAGACATCTGAGATTTGAGTTGTTAGTTTTGTAGATATGCATGGATGTTCCCAGTGGTGTGACGGAGGGAGCCAGGGTGTGTGCATGGTCCATATGGGAGACTATGGTGCATGCGTAATAAAATGGTTGTGTTTTAGGCCAAAGGGGTTTTTGGCCTGAGTGTTCTGTTTAAATGTATTATTTTAAAAAATGGTGGAAGAAATGATATTGTGGTCTTTTGTTTGTATGGCTGTCTTATTTTGTTGGTTGTATAAATGCATGTTTTAAACTCTTGGTTGTTGCATGTTGATTACTTACTGAGATTGCGAAATCTCATTGTGGCATTCCCACCTACGGTTTCGTTTCATGGAATCGTAGATTTTGATGCAGAAAAAGGGTATGAGCAGGAGGGACCGACCCCACTGGAGGAGTGAAGACTTAGGGACTTCTTCCTTGTGTTGTTGCCTTCTTTTTTCTAGTCGGATGACCGTATTAGTTTATGGATTATTTTTGTTAGAATTTTTAAATTTGAAATTCTGGTACTCTTGGTAGTTCAGACTACCCCTTTTAACTTCTTCGCTACGTCTATAACTGTACATTTTTAAGTTGCATGCTTACACACACTTGCTTTAATGTTGCGCTTTGGGTGTGTGATCCGTGTGGTCAGCACTTTGGCATCGCAACTCCTTCCAAATCACACGTGGGGGTCGAGGGCTCCACAGGTGGTATCAGAACAGTTCGGCTCTGGGTAAATCCATAAGCCACTTAAGTAGAGTACCAGAATTCTAGGCTTCAATCTTAGTACTATAGGCTTAAAATTTTGGGGACTTAGACTTGGATTTAATGTTGCCTTGAATTTCAACTTGATAGGTATGAATATTTAGTATAGTAGGCTTGAACTCTTAGTGATTAGTCTTGTTTTTGTAATATCAAGGCTTGTAGGGAACGACATGGTCTAGGTAATCTCATCGGAGCAGGAGTTGAAGTCACAACTGAGGAGGGTAATAGCTTTAGGCCCCGTTTGTTTACACAAAACTACTATTTCATCTCATCTCATCTCATCTCAATCATTATAACTTTTTCAAATTCTCATATAAAAATATAATAAACAATTCAACTTTTTCAAATTTCAACATAAAAATAATACTAAAAAATATATTCTACTAATTTTTTATTCAACTACTATTCTACTAATTTAGATTCCGTTGAATTATGAAATGAGTTTATAGAATAGGAGGTTGTAAGTTCAATGAACTTCAAGGAAAGATTTATGAGAATTTCATTTAAGTTTTAAGAATTTTTAGACTTTAAGAAATGATTTGTTATCATTTAAGGTTTTAGATTTTGAAAACTTTGAGAGCCGATTGTTTTTATTATTAGATCTAAGGTCATCGATCTTGCAGACTTTGAAAATGATTCTTATATGATTTAAAGTTTTAGAATTGCAGACTTGAATGACTGATTTATAATAAGATTTTGAGCTTTTAGTTCTCCAAACTTGGTACGCAAGCTTGATCAATTTGGAGTTAATTAGCCTACAACCGTTAAAACTTGAGTTTTGATCAAGTGAAGTTATTGATATGGAGATTTACAAGAAGCGTATTTCTCTATGAGGATTGAAGGTGTTGATTTAGTTCGGAAAATGATTATTGTTAGCTTGAGGTTATAAGCTTGGCAAATTTTAAAAAACGATTCTTATCAATTTAAGGATTATAGATGGTGCAAGTTTAGGAAGTGCTTCTTCTCGATTTTGAGAATATAGGTCTAAAGGATGGATATGATAGTTGTGGGATGGTTTAGAATGTGATCAAGTTAGTTGGAGAATAGGGTTGGGTGGACTAGTTATATCGGAGGTGAGTTTCGGTTACTTTTGGGTGGACTTTAGTGGCGAAGGGCAGTGAAATTAGTACTATTAGAATGAATACTAGTTGAATTAGGGTGTTGAGTGGTTAAGTAATTGTATCCAGGATAAATTTATAGGTGCATTTATACTTTCAGATGAGATTGTATTGGGCTTTAAAACTCAATGCCTACTTTAGGTGAGATGTGTGGACTTTCGACTAATTGAATGTCTTGGAACTTTGGTTTACCTGCGACATTAAGTTGGTCACTTAAGTAGGTACTGATGTGTGTAGGAGTCGACGAAGTAATCTAAATCTCCTTCCCCGCGAATGCTTTAAGTGTAGTGACCTGTGTAATTTGCTCTCAAAGTGTTATCGACTTGGCTCTTCCCAGTTACTTAGGCCTCATTACACTCATAATTGGTACTTCTTCGGAAAGATCATTCCATGAGTTCCGTGCAAGATGGTCCTGACTTTGCTTATTTTTTAAAATTACGACTAGAAAACCACTACATTTGTAAACCCTTTTTAGAGTTGGACTTTGAGTAAAATTTATAATTTTATTTCTATCTTTTAACTTTCTTACTTATCTTATTAATTCAACCTACTTGTCCAATTTAATGAAAATTTTTGGTGACTTGGTCTTTGACAAAAGTTGTGGATTTGTTTTGGGGAAATTGTTAGAATTTTATTTTTTCTTCCTTTGTGATTTTATGTAATATTTATGTGATTTGCTTTCGCCGTAAGGACCAATCTTCTACCCAACTATGTTGTTGCAGCTTGCTCAACTCCATTGCAAATCAAATTCTTTCCTTAGTCACTTGGCAGACAACCTTTTGTGGCAAATTGTGACATCATTCTTTGGATCAATTTTCTTTCACAGTTTGGAAACCTTAGAGTGAATCCCGACCTTCACCTCGACTTCTGACCACTTTATTTTTGACTACTCAACCTTATGAATTGCACAGGCTTGACTTAATGTATGGATTTCTGAGTTTTTAGAACACTTCAAAGGAATTGTTGGAATGATGTTCTAGGTTGACTCTCTCTCAACCATTAAAATCATTTCCCTCTGATATGTTGATTTTGTGTCTGGCATATAGAAGGCTTAAGTAGCATAGTAGTAGTAGTATGTTGTAATTGATTGTTTGGGCATTTTCATGGAGAATTTGTTTTAATTAAGGATGCAAGAGATCGACTCCTAGTATATGTGAGTGTATATGAATTTCATAAAGGAGAGGTTTTTATCTCTTATAATTCTTGGTAGGATTTGCTTTGGCAGGTTTCGAAGTGGATTCGTTACAATAGTATTAAATTCAAGAGATCTTACCCTTAGACTTTTTAGTGAGATGATCGGAGTCTATAGCCGTAGCGTGTTACTTAGTGAAATGATGGTTGGCAATAAATGTTGTGATTATCTTCAGGAATCAGTTGTGACATGAGCTCACATACGAATTTAAAATTTAAGGCTATATTTTCCTTGGGAGATTGAACGTCTGGTTGGGGGAATTATGGATATTGTTAATTTGCTTGAGAAGAGATTGATAGGTCACTGGTGTGTGGTGTGCAATAGAGGCTTAGAAGTTTGAGCTTAGGTATCACCAATGGGTAGCATCACCTATTTTATTAGGTAATGAAGCATTAGGATCCATAGCTGTTATATAGTAGTTTCTTGTCGAGTGGAGATTTTTGAACTGCATGGCTACCATCGAGGCTTTAGACATGATGTACTATTGAAGGAACTAGTCGTGCTAATACTAGAACTTATGGAAGTTGACGCAAAAATTATTAGCTTGATGAGTCCTTTGGAAGTAGCCGTAGTTAGCTAAGCAATGTCAAGGACAAAATTTCTTTTTAAGGGGGAAGGATGTAAGACCCCAAAAAATTAGTGTTTTAATTTTTATTTTATTTTATTATTCTCTTGGAGTCTAATGGGTTAGAAGGGCTTGTTTTATTTTGTAGTGGGCTGTTTTGGGCCGAAAAAGGGTGTGGGAAACGGGCCCACCCCTCACCTTGTACGACGCCGTTTTGGCCTAAGAGAAAACCCTAAAGTGGTTTTTCTTCCCTCCTCCTCCCTCTAGTGCTGCACCACCCCCCCTCGCGCCCATTTTCTTCTTCTAGCAATAGTGAACCCCGCGCACCGTCCTCCACCCCACAACGTCACCATCGTCGTTCGTTGAAGCTGCCATCGGCTTGTTGCTATTTGGACTTCGAGCTCGCCGACCAGTGGGCTCTGCTCTCTCTAGCTCTCTCTCCCCCAGCAACCTGTGCGCTCTGCTTCGCCACCCACTCCTGCCATGAGCTCCTCGGCCGCATTTTTCTGCTTCGTCCGTCTAGCCCCTCCCTTTTCGATTTCTCTCTCTATCGCACACTCTCCTTTACTCTTCACTCTTTGTTCATCGTCGATCTAGCAAACCGTAGCCACCATCCACCATGCCTTGACCCCACACCCCAACAGTAAGCATCTACCGATCTCTTCTCCCTCTCAATCTTGTCCTCAGCCCTGGATCCTCATTTCCTCTCTTTGTTTTCCATTCCACGTGGCCTAGGGGATTTTTGACTAGTGTTCCACCATGCTCCGCCGTGGTGCGCTACCATCAAGAGCGGTTGTCGAACCACCTAGTCCACTCCTTCACCTTTCCCATCAACCAGGGCCGGCTCAATAGGTTCGGGGGCCTAAGGCTAAGATTTTTATTGAGGCTTTTTTATTTTGAAAAGTAAAATTAAATAAGATTATTTTAATTTTTAATTTTAATTTTTACATTCTATTTTTATTTAAAAATAATTCCAATCGTTTGCCAAGTAAAATTACTGATTAAGATTTTAGACTATATTTTCAACTAATAACCAACTTAATCTTTATTAGAAAATTGTCGATTTAGAGAGGATTTTATCAAATCTAGTTTTATAAGACGTGCTTTAGACTCTTAAGGGCCGTTTGGGAACATAACTGCTTTTAAGTATTCTCAAATTCAATTTTTTTTTTCTCTCATTTCTTAAAATTCAAAAAAATATCTTAACTCAAACTGTTTCACTACTAGTCACAAATATTCTGAGATATTCTTAGTATATAAAAGAGCCTTAAAAGCAATTATAATCATTATTTTCAACAAAGTTCTATAAATAACCTACACATTTAGAAAAAAGTAAGCCATTGCCTTTTCAAATGATCGTACAAAAAAAATTTATGAACACTCGAAAATTAGATTTTGCTATATATAATTTTTACATTATATATAAACTAATAATGACAAAAGAGAAGTGTATTCTTAGAATGAGAGTATTTGAAGCAATTATTATTTGGTATACTTTTAAAAGTAGTAATGAAATAATATCTATTTAATACTTTTGAGATTTTCTTATTGGGTTAATTGATTTTTAAATTAGATATATATTTTTCTTTTGAAAAAATTATACTGTTAGACTTTTTTTTGGGGCCTTCTTGTAGTAAGGGCCTTAGGCAATTGCCTAATTCACCTAGTGGAAGAGCCGGTCCTGCCACCAACCCATGGCCAAAATCCCTCCTTGGGGATCTACTCCACCATGCCCACCACCACCTTTCGTCGTGAGTCTCTTTTGGCCATCTTCTCTCCTCCCTTGCATCTATTACTTTTAAAGAATCTCTTTTGAGCCCTTGTTCGGCCCAATAACCTCTATGCTGCCGCTTTGCCACTTTTGGCGCCACCTCACGATACACGCGCTCGTCAAATCGCAGGACACCATAGACCGACATGTGCTCGATCAACCTGTTTAACCTGCACGCATTGTAAGTACCTCTCCAACATGACCCTTGAGTTTATAAAATAATTTTAGCACTAACGTTGTTTGTAGTTTGGTTGTGTTGAGAAGGCCTTTGGACCCGAGAAGTGTTGGGCTTGACATTGTAGTAGTGGTTGGGAACTGGACCATGGGCCTGATGGAGGATGGGATTATGTGTGTAGCTTGGTTTGTGAAACTGTGAATATTTTGACTATTGTGATGTTGCATATTGTTTGATGTGTGTTATGATATGTCATCATACTGTCTGTCATGGATCTGCATCTTTACTGTAATTACTACTTGTTTTGATTATTTAACTGTGTTGTATTATGCCATGTTGTGTGAATTGAAGACTGAATTTTTGTGTACTGAGAATATCATGTGGGTGCATGCGTATCACGACCCCAAGCTGAGATGGGACATTATCTCGATGGAGCTCCTTTAATCAATTGGGAGCGTAATAAACTGAGTGACGTCCCCTGAATTGTTGCCTGAAGACAATGGACTCAAAAGAGACGGTAACGCTCTCGTGGTGGCCTCAACCCCCACGTGTGATTTGGAGGGAATCGCGACGCCAAGGTGCGGACCACACGATCACACACCCTAAGCGCAACATGAAAGTAAGTGTGCACAAGCATGCAACTTAAAAGTGTACAGTTATAGACGCAGTGGAGAAGTAAAAAGGGGCATTCTGAACTGCTAAGAGTACTAGAATTTCAAATTTACAAACTCCAACAAGAATAATCCATAAACTAATACAGTCATCCGACTAGATAAAAAAAAGCAACAACACAACACAACAACAACACATGGAAGAAGTCCCCAAGTCTTCCCTTCTCTAGTGGGGTCGGTCCCAAGATGCACATACTCATCTTCTACATCAAAATCTACGGTTCCATAAAACGAAACCATATGAGTGAATACCACAATGAGATTTCGCAATCTTAGTAAGTAATCAACATGCAACAATCAAGAGTTTAAAACATGCATTTATATAACCAACAAAGTACGACAGCCATACAAACAAGAGACCCAATATCATTTCTTCCACCCTTTTCCCAAAATAACACATTTAAACAGAACACTCATGCCAAAAACCCCTTTGGCCCAAAACACAACCATTTTACTATGCATGCACCATGGTATTCCCTATGGACCATGTGTACACCCTGGCTCCCTTCGCCACACCATAGGTAACGTCCGTGCATGTGACTTCATAACGAGCGATGCCCAGCTTTGGGCTCGGCGCATATGTGACCAGACATCCTCTAGTCCTACCAGCAGAGGGGCCACGAAGTCGGTACGAGAGAGTTATCGTCTCGTCCGAGCCCGTTGTCACCCGATGACAACCTAGGGGATGTCACTCAGTTTATTAAGCTCTCGAGTGACCAGAGGAGCTCCACAGAGATAATACCCCATTTCGACTTAGATCCACATAAAGTCCATATAATCATTTTAGATATGCATGCACCATGGTCTCCCCTATGGACCATCTACACACCTTGGCTTCCTTCGTCACACCACGGGTAACGTTCGTGTGTATGACTTCCTTACAAGCGATGCCCAGCTCCGTGCCCAACGCATAAGTGACCAAGTATCCTCTAGCCTATGCCAGCAGAGAGGCCAAAGAGTCAGCACGAGAGTGTTATCGTCCTATTGTCACCCAACGACAATCCAGGGGGACATCACTCAGTTTATTACGCTCCCAAGTGACCAGAGGAGCTCAACCAAGATAATGCCCCATCTCGAGTATACGAAAATCCAGTTTTCATTTCACACAACATGGCATAACACAACACAGTTAAATAATCAGAACAAATAGTAATTACGGTAAGATGCAGATGCATGATAGACAGTATATTGGATGACATGACATAACACACATCAGACAATATACAACATAACAATAGTCACAATTTCACAAACCAAGCTACACGCGTAATCCCATCCTCCATCCGGCCCCTGGCCTAATTCCCAACCACTACTATGATGTCAAGCCCAACACTTCATCAGGCCCAAAGCCCTTCTCAGCACAACCAGACTGCACACAACTTTAGTTATAAAATTATGTTTTAAACTCAAGGGTCGCATTGGAGAGGTACCTAAGATGCATGCAAGCAAAATAGGTTGATCGAGTGTGTGTTGGTCTACGGCATCCCGCAATTGGATGAGCGCACGTGTCATGAGGTGGTGCCAAAAATGGCAGCGGGCCAGAGGTAAAGAGTTATTTGGGCGGAGCCGGGGCTCAAAAGAGGTTCTTTTAAAAGTAATAGATACTAGGGAAGAGAGAAAATGGCCAAAAAAAACTCACGGCAGAGGGTTGTGGTGGCACATGGCAGAACAGATCCCTAAAAAGGGAATATGTCTACGGGTGGGTGGGAAAAAGAGGGGGAAAAAGCTTACTGAGTGAGGAAAATGGTCGAATGACCACTGCAAGGCAACTGGCAATGGTGGCATGCGGTGGTTGGCAGCAGCGCAAGCCTAAAGGAGAGGGAGATCTAGACTCATTTTTGGGCGGGTTCCAGAGTGGGATTGATTGAGTATAGGAGGGAAGGGTGAGGGGGTGGTTCGAGGGTC
>QEOT01006860.1:34155-57510 GCA_003123785.1 Pterocarya stenoptera
AAAAAGGAAAAAAAAAAAAAAAACATACAGGGAGACCTCGCTCCGTTGTACAGTACTGTACACGTAAGCTTCCTATTCTTGTCTCAGTCTCCCTCTCCCAAACACAACACCGTTTTGGAAACGCATGATCTTCTAATTAAAAGATTTTCCAAAACAACGAGGGAGATAAACATCTATGTTGACCCAAGTACCCCTTACTCCGGAACTTATGTGCAGACTGATTAATTAAATTTGAAGCAGCCTTTCTAAAAGGCAAAACTCTGGATGTAAAGTCACCCTCAAGGGTATAGTGGTCAATCAATTCATAATTCTCTGTACAAAAAGATGCTTACTTTATGGTAAACTAGTTGCATCAGCACAGCAGTGATATTTTTTTTTTTGGGTTCTTTTTTAAGGTTGGGGAGTTGGGGTGAGGAAGGTAGCTTTATAGCTAGATAAAGGGGCACGATTGTCTTTTCAAAGTGAAGATGTCGAGTTGACTATATTGTCCCTAGGGCTGAGTACCTAGCTACTCCTAATTCTAGTCTTCCAACCGGCGGCCCTTAATTAGTGGTCGATCGGATTCTGTACCGATCGATCACTCAAAGAGGATAGGGCTATTGACTAGTAGTGAAACCAACATTTGCCAATCAATTGCACAAACAAACAAGAGTTATAAGGACGTCGATCTCACCATGTCTCTCCAATTATAAGGATTATGAGGTCTAGAAGAAAGGTCAAGATTGAATTAATCATGATTTAACCCTTAAAGGGAATTAGCTCAAGTGGTTGGTTGAGCTTTGGTAAGCATATCTCGCATAGTATTGGTCGGTATTTGAGACCTCACTTGATCGACCTCAATTAGTTTAGGTTAAGGCCTAAGTGCTTGGATGGAAATTGAGCCTTGATAAAGGGCGCCGACTTAGATTTTTTATACTTGGGTTTTGGCTTTTTATGATTATTTATATCTTCTAAGTGTCTGGTTGTAACTACGACTTTCCTCCGTCATAAGTGAGGACATTTAATAAAATTAGGATTCCGTTCTCTTCTTAGAAAAAAAAGGTGATTTAGAGATTACCAACTATGTATAAGATATATAGGAGGATTACTTGTGCCCAAGGGATTAGTCAGGCTAAATAGTTTCGAATATCTTTGTCAATAAAAACAAACATGATAAAAGATTTCTATGTCGTAACTTCTTTTCTTTTAGTCCTTTCAGCTTCTCATTCTTGAATTTTACTCCAATGTTAATTGAGTTCACTATGTGTGTGTCGTGTTTAGGATCTTGATGTGAAATCACCATTTGTTCTGAAAACTATTTAAGTTGATGAAAAAAAAATAGATTTTATTATTAATTTTATATCTTAACACTTGATACATATACAAAAGCACTGCATAGAAATGAACATATGGAGGGCAAAAGTGAGGTACTGTTTATGCATGTTGTGAACTGTTCATGAACAATAATTACTTACCTTTGCACTCCATATTTCTAGTTTCATGCAATTCTCTTGTGTCTTGAGCATTTACAGTTTTGTTATGTGATACTTGATCATTTTGAACCCAAGGGAGCAAACCATGCATAGAGGTTTAGGCCTCTCGTTTGGTTATACAAAAGAGATGAGATAAAAAAAAATCTGTAAATAGCAATGAGATAATTTGTGAATAGTAGTGAAATAGTTTAAGTTAAGATATTTTATGAGATGTTGGAAAATGAGAGAGAAAAAGTTGAATATAAAATTTATAAAGTTAAGAGGGTTAGAATATAATTGTTTAATATAATTTTTGTTTTGGGATTTGTAAAGTTGAATTATTTTTTGTGTTTTAATTGAAAGTTTGGGAAATGTTGTAATGATTAAATGAAAAATTTAAAAATTTAAAAATTTGAAATTGAAAAATGTTTGTGTTTGGATGTTTAGATGAGATGTGATAGTTTAAAAGGTTTGTGAAACCAAACTAGACCTTAATCAAGTTGGATAAAAAATGTTGGGGTCGATTGGTTCTTACCAACCCATAAGCAATCATCATTGTCACATGCCAAATGAGGATAGTTCTTGCTTTATTTTATATCGTGCGTGTATAATATCATTGATTTTAATCAAATTAAAACATATATATATATATAAGAATTAGATCATGTTATATTAATGATCGATGGAGTTAATACAAATGTTAAGGAATGTTTGTAAATAATTATACTATTCATAGAATGATTAACACAATTACAAAGTACACAAAAGGAAATGTGTTTTGGTAAAGGCCAACTACCCACGGAGGAAGACATTGAGAAAAAAGTACTCTCTATCGAGGGTAGGGTTCCTAAAAAATGGCTCCCACAACCATGTAATCCTAGCCTAATTATAGTCGAAAGGCAATTCTTTGATGAGCTGAAAGTAAAAACCAATTAAGGTTCTTAATAATTAGCTAGGGCACATGTTCCTCGTGAAATTAAAAAATTTTAAAAAAAGAACCGTGTGATCACAATGTACTAACGAGTAACAAATTATAAAAGTAGAAAGTTAGAAAGCAAATTTGATTTTGCTGTTGTGTCCACATCTCTCCTATTTAGTCGGGTGTTCTTCAAGGATCAAATAGTTACTTTTGCAGTTTTATATATATATATATATATAGATATATATATATATATATAATCTTTTAATTATCGTATTAATTATCTTTAATTTTACCACAGTTAATTAGAGGATAGTTTTGGCAAAATTAATGAAAAAATATAAATATAAATCAAGGCTTTGAAGACAAATAATTGTCCTAGATCGATATTCATCCTAATAATTAATGATCTATTGACTACAACACATGACGCTTGTCGACTGGCCATATGCGCACACATATATTAGAGTACTTGGACTAGTGATCGTACTGTAAAGAAATAAAACTAGAAGAAGCTTAGAAAACAAACTGCAAAATCTAAAAAAAAATCATAACAAAAAAAGAATCTTAATAATTAATAATTGGCCATTCTTGCTGATCAAGTTCTTAATTGATTAATATTTTTTTATTTCATACAATATCTCAGTACTTCTGAATTGTCCCTTTCTGTTTTGCAATGAATATTTATTTGAAATTCAAGTTTCAAGAGCATGAAATTATAGAAATACATAATGATTTTAAGTCAGATCATCAGACCGCGGGCCTCCTCTGCGAGGCTGCTTGCACATCAAGGCATTCAGCATTCAACGTCCTTCGCATCATTGCATATATGGCAGTCATCAGTACCATATATAAATATATATATATATAGAAATATATATACACACACCATCATACATACACATATATAGAAATATAGGACTCTGCTTGTACAAATTCCCTGCATTTCTGACCCATTTGTTTAAACTCTTTGTTGCAAAAAGCATGCAGTACGTTTAACCTGATGATGCATTTGATGGATGTAAATTACAGTCATATATATATATAGCGCTTAAATTAATTAATTAAGATGATCAATCGAAATTCTGATCGTGCACTCATGAGATCAAGTCCATGATGCATGGCTGCAACATGATATCATTATTCCTCAAGTCACAGAAGAATCTAATAAAAGAGAGAACTCCTGTTTGGTGGCTGTCGGGTTCAAAAAGAAGTAGGACCTCAATTACTATCAATCAGACCCTACCTGCATATACATATATAATTTTCACCACCCATAGCTATCTATCTATATTTGGATTAATTAAGATGAACCCCAAGATCAGGTCCCATGCATAAAAAGATAATTAATTATCCGTCATTAACCCATGAATAATCTCTCATGCATGCATGTTAGGAGAGAGAGAGAGAGAGGAAAAAGATAGTATTTTTAAGAGATGTTGGTTTGATTGGTTTTGATGTAGTTAGGTTGAGTTAATTGCTATAATATATATACAAAAGTTGTAATTTGAAGTCTTAACGAAGAATGATTAGATTCGGAACAGACGACAACAATTGGGGAAGATGATTGCAAAGGACAGTCTCTCAAGATGTTGCATGTGTTTGAGAATCCAACTCCCATCATCTCCCCAATATTCTTCCTACATGTTAAACAAATACCTACTTAGTTAGGCAGCTTTGCTTTTTCCTTTCTTTTTTTCCTTGTTTTCTCTTTAATTTCCTTTGTAAATCATTGTTCTTTTTACATTGTGTAGAAAGGGCGCAGACAACTCTCATTGTTTCTGTTTAAACATCTCCCTCCGTACGGTATTTTGGGGGTGAGAATAATGGCTAAGAAGGTGACAAGTACTACCACATCAAGTCCCTTAAAATTGCGTTTATAAAAATGGAAAGCTTTGACAATCATCACGAGTCTAGAATTAATGGCCTCTAGCTATATATGAAGTAATATATATAGGAAAATGTTACTTGTACTTACAACTTTTACTTACATATATAATAATACATGCTGAAGTATCAGCTATTGATGATATGTTGAAAATTAATTATGAAATTTAAAATTTAAAAATTTGAATTTAAAAAAAAAATTGATAAATTGAGTCTTGTACTTAAAATTATAACTACATGACATAGCATTAATACTCAAATATAAAATATGCACTACATGCAAGAAATTTGGAGTTTTAGCAAAATGAAGAAATTGAAGTGCTCACAAATACTTTAAACTTTTGCCAAGAATTCACAAACTCATCTTTTAAAAAGTTCTGAAATTAAGACTTTTAGCGACTTTTTAATGTATTGATGCTAATTAATTGGCCAATCGCAAATATCTTCGCGAACGTGTGATATGGGAATTAGTGATATTAATTAGTGACTGATGTTTTGTCGAGAGTTTAGGTTTGCAGGATCCTAAATTTTCTGCATTAATTGCTAATTCTAATTTGACTTTTTATGGTAATCAGTTCTTTTATTTGGTCAAAAATCATGATTTTGTGATGGGGAATTAATTAATGGCACTGCAAAGAGACAACTTGTTTTTTTGGTTGTAAATGATAGTGATGAATCAATTGTTCCTACTCTTTTATTTTTTTGAAAGGAAATATAATTCCATTAATTCAAATCAATCGGTACATGGCATCTCCAGGAAAATAGGAGACATAACTTCAGGAGGACCATCTTCAATCCACACAGACTCAAGTTCTAGATACATGCCTAACTTTGCTGCAGTATGAGCAACCTTATTGCCACTTATCTTGACAATCTCTCGTCTAGACCCTCTCTCTCAAAAACTCCATCGTCAGATCTTAGCGGGAGTAAGGGGAAGTTTCAGCTTCCTCTTCTCTGTTCCTCTCCTCCTCCCCTACCGTCATCTCCGACGGTTTCTTTGTCTCTTTTCATTTTGTTTTACAGGTTCGGCCGAATAAATGGGAGAAAGTCGATCCGAGCTCCTCTGGTGGATATCTTCTTACACGCGTCCCACCGGGAGTACCCTCACCCGCCAATCTTGCAGCCGTCCGCTTTGAGCACCAGTTGGAGCGGCGCGTCGCACCCACGCACGGAGTACACAGAAAGCGTGGCATACGTGAGCCACAGCGTATCACACCGCGTCGGAGCCACGTGCTGCTGCTCAGGGCCCAGTACACCGACACTGTCTCAACTGGCCATTTGGCTCCTTCCCAAAGTGGCGCGTGTCGTTCACACTCCACCACCGATCCTGTTTTGTGTCTTTTCCGATTCTGTTGCTTGGTTGGTGTTTGTTTGTAGTATTTTGTTTTGGTTGGGTTTTGTTGTAGGTATTTGTAGTTCCGACTCTATGTCGGTTTGTTTTATGTTGAAATTTTGTTTGTTTGGGTTTTTTTGTTAGAATATAAGGTGAAATAGGCTGATGGACTTATGTCCATAATTTTGTTGGATACTTCTCCTCCTTTGAAGGGTGGAGTTTGGATGTTGGTTGGAAAATTGAGTGGGATACTCTCTCTTTGAGAGTATCTGAAGTTAGACAATGCCACCACTTTTCGTGTGCGGGAAGCTTTCAACAAAATGTTAGTTTGACTTGTAATTTTGAGTCACATCTGTAACTTCCTTAGAGAATGGTTGGAATAAATGAAATGAGGTCTATTTCTTATAAAAAAAATAATAATAATCTTGACAAAATTCAGCTTCCACCAGCATGTCCAATTAATAAGTGTTGAATATCATCAATCAATTGCCCTTGCCAAGAACAATTAGTATTATACCATTAACACCCTCAACTACTGCCTTAGCATCACCCTCGATGACCACCTAGTGCAAACATAGTTCTTGGCACAGTTTAATGCTTCTTAGAAGAGCATAACATTCTGTAGTGAATGCAGAACAAACATGACTTCTTAGAGCAGAAACTACAATCAGAGCCTCAACCCTACTGTTCCTTACCGCAATGCCAATGCCCCTCAACCTCTCTTCAGAATTAAAAGCAGCATCGAAGTTTAACTTGTAGAAAGAATCAGATGGTGGACTCCATCCCATATCAGCAATCATCGAGGTATTCTATCTGCATCAGTAATTAAGCTCAGATGTATTTCATGAAAAACTTATGTGTCATTCAATGTTGATCTAACTAAAGCAAGTGGACTATTAAATTTGTTATTAAAAACAAGCAGTTTCTTCTAGCCCAATGCTTGTGTAGAATAGCAGCTACCTGATCTAACTGCATAGCATCCAATCTACTAAACAAGCCAAACCACAACAATCTAAAGTCCTGATAATTAGAACTCCATTTATTGAGAGGACTATCTTTCTCCCCCCATACATCCATGGAAGCAAGTCAATTCTAAAGGACATGGATAATAGTCTCCTCACTTCTTTGACAAACTGGACACAATTGGTCCTTGACAATCAGTATTTTCCTTAACAACTGCTTTGTGGGTAAAATATCATTAAATGCCTTTCATATAAATTGTTTAATCTTCCATGGAACCTTTAACTGTCATAGTTTCCTCCACAACACATCAGCTACCTCTCCATTTGAAGCCTCACCTATAGACTGTTTTGTCATTGAGCAATCCAAGAAATAAGCACCTTTTACTGAGAAGACACCCTCTGCATTTTTGGCCCAAATCAATTTATCACTGACATTCCTCAAGCTGATAGGGATACTGCAGATAAGTTGTGCCTTTTCTAAGCTAAATACTTCTATATCAATCTTCCACTTGAAATTCGCAGCATCAATTAACTCAGCAACTGTTGACTTTACAGACAACCGATTGATAGGGGTCTGAACTTTATAAGTAGTAGGTTGTGGGAGCCATTTGTCATGCCAAACTCGTATGTTATGTCCATTCCCTATCCTCCAAACTACACCTTCTTTGACCAACTTAATAGAAGACCAAATGCTCCTCCAAATATGAGAAGGAGAAGAACCAAGTTTAGAATCCAAAATGTCACAGTTTTGGAAGTATTTTCTTTTAAAAACCTATGCCACCAAAGAATTGGGTTCTTGAATTAATCTTCACACTTGTTTAGCCAATAGAGCTCTATTGAAGCTATTTAAATTTTTGAACCCAAGGCCTCCTTACTTTTTACTTCTGCTAATCTTTCCCAACTCTTCTAATGAATACCTTTTTCTTCTTTCTTGTAGCTCCACCAGAATTGAGAAAACTTAGCTTCAATTTCCTTTAATAAGATAGAAGGTAGTCTGAAAACACTAATAGTGTATGCAGGGATGGCTTGCAAAACACTCTTAATAAGAATCTCCTTTCCTGCCGATGATAACATTTCTGATTTCTAGCTTTTAATTCTTCTCCAAGCTTTCTCTTTCAAACATGTAAAAGTGTTGTACTTAGACTTTCCTACCATAGTAGGTAAGCCTAGATACTTATTATAATTACCACATAGCACCCCATTTGTAGACTCAGTGATCAACTCTCTTGCTGCAGGGTCTGTGTTTGAACTAAAAAGTATAAATTTTTTGTGCTTATTCATAGTTTGACCTGAAGCACATTCATACAACCAAAGAATTTGTTATACATAGCACCACTCTTCTTGTTTTACTCTACAGAAAATGACACAGTCGTCTGCAAATAGAAGATGATTAATGGTCATGCCACCCCTTGAGGCAACAATACTCTTAATAAGGCCATTCCTCTCAGCTTGTTGAAATAAAGAATTGAGCCCCTCAGCACAGAGAAAAAATAAATAAGGAGACAAAGGGTCACCTTATCTTAGGCCTCTAGATGGAAAAATAGTATTGCCTGATATACCATTTACTTTAACAAAATATGTAACAGACTTAACACATGTCATAATGAAACCTGTCCACTTTTTACCAAATCCCAGCTTCAACATCAGAGCTTCCAAGAAATTCCACCTTACTTTTTTGTCTAGACAGCATAGCATGTAAGAGTTCATAGGCCACCATAACATTGTCTGTAATGAGCCTACAATGAATAAATGCACTTTGGTTCCATGAAATTATCTTAGACGACACCTTTTTCATTTTGTTAGCTAAGACTTTTGAAATTAACAAGATAATTGATTTTGGGAAACAAAGCAATAAGTATGATTTAGACCTGTAGGCATAATTCCATTTCTTAAGAAATCCAAGACAACTTTAGAAACATCCATACCCATAATCTCCCAGTGATCTAAGAGAAAGCTATCACTAAAACCATCTGGTCCAGGGGATTTAAAAGGAGACATTTGTTTTAAAGCAAACAATACATCCTCACTAGAGAAATCATTTTCCAAGTTTAACCTCATATTAATAGAAATTTTAGTATCCACCCCAGCTACACACTACATAATGCAATCTCTAGAAGGATGAGTCAAGAGGAATACCTGAGAAAAGTGCTGCCAAAAGCCATGCATGATATATCCAGAATCTGTCAGCAACACCCTATCAGCATTCATAACCTTTTTTATAGTATTTTTCTTACTCCTTTGATTGATACAATCATGGATGGACTTAGTATTAGTATTTCTATTACCCTTCTAGACAATGTCTCTTAGACCTTTGCTAGAATTTGATATCCTCTTGATCTAGTAGAAACCCAATATCCTTCTAAAGTTGTTTCTGAACAAACATAGAACTCGGGTCTTAATTTTGTTGAAGCTGATCTAACACTTTAGATTTTTCCATGATGACTTTAGCTCTCTCACTATCTATATTCTTGCTCCGTCTTTTAAGGCCTTTATTGCAATTCTTGAGCTCAGCCTGTACAAATTATAACATATTCATACCAGCAATCCCTTTTTGCCATTCTAATGCTACTAAAGAACTACAACCAGCTTCTCTACCCCAATTGAGCTCATATTTGAAACTGCTAGGACCCCATCTCTATACACATCTACTCGAGCACGTTCTAGTAATAAAGGACGATGATCAGAGCAAGTGGCAGCAAGAGTTTCAACTTTATAATGTTACTATCTAACCAAGTCTGATTAGCCAGAACTCTATCTAATCTCTCCTTGGTATAGGTAGTATCTTCATGTGAACTTTTCTCATTTCTAGCCCAAATCATATAATTGTCCTTGCT
Source organism: Pterocarya stenoptera (assembly GCA_003123785.1). Taxonomy (NCBI): domain Eukaryota; kingdom Viridiplantae; phylum Streptophyta; class Magnoliopsida; order Fagales; family Juglandaceae; genus Pterocarya; species Pterocarya stenoptera. Next base: position 43,542 of record QEOT01006860.1, read on the forward strand.
CTAAGACTTGTCTAAACAACTCCATTTGATTCTCACTTCTCAAACTGCCTCACACCTTCTTGTCATTGGACAAAATCTCGTTAAAGTCTCTAATGACACACCAACTTGATAAATTAGGTTTAAAGGATTTGAATAAGTCCCATGATCTTCTCCTATGACTAACTTTTGAGTGACCATAAAAACATGTAGGCAACCATTTATTCTCACCACGAGCATCTGAAATAATGACATTCATATGCCTAATAGAGTAATTGAGCAACTTGACATTGAGGTCTTGTTTCCACATAATGATAAGGCCACCACTTCTACCAATAGCATCAATGCCTAGACAATTCCCATATCTTGCTTTTGTTGCAATGAATCTTGCATGTTTAACATATAACTTAGTTTTCATAATGAACACCACCTCGGGCACTTTAGCCTTCACTATAAAGCAAAGGCTTTGAACTGTTCGGGGGTTCCCAAGCCTCCGACAGTTCCAACTTAGTATTTTCATAATATTTGGTGGGGTTGACACATAGCCTCCGCCAATTCATTTTATAAAACAACATCAATTCTACCTTGCTTTGAACTCACTATGTCTGAAAACAAATCTTCATCCTCATTAATCAATCGTTTCCTACCAGACTGAGAAACAAGAAGTGATACCTTGGAGACAAGCCATTCTCTTCCACTTGCCTCCCCCTTTCTATGAACACTGAATCTTACTAGTATCATTCGCCTGTTCCTTCTACAACCTAGGTGAAGCAGTTAACTATGAAGCTGTTAAGTCCTTTGGGACTTTAGATGCAGGACAGCCGGGTCATTTCCCCTTTTGTTTAATGCTACTAGATCCCTTTACCAAGTCAATTGAAACTGACTGTACAGAAAGCCCATCAAGGCCTAACACTTGTGTCTTGACTCTCCCACTGGCAGAAACAAGATAATTAAAAGAAGTTGCATTCAAATTTAGATTAACGGCCTCCATCAAAAGCTACACAAAACAATTGCCACCATCACTTATCAATTGCTTATCTTTTCCCCCACTTTCAAATTCTTGAACTGAAACTAGCCCTTTCTCGAATTTCATGCCTGGAATATTGCTACTGCCAAAACCACCTTCCACCTCAGCCTGCAATGACTGCTCCTCCTCCACACCCGTAGGCTGACCACCATCCTCAAAGCTTCCTATCGACCCCTCCACCACATGGCCTACTTCCTCCTTGTTGCCATCATTTACTGTAAAACTATTAACAAAAGACAGAGGAGTTAATTTGCAATGAATACCACCCTCTATACGAAGCCATACGCCAAACTGCATGGTCGTGTTATCATCCTTCTCGAACCCTGATCCACCATTCAAGCAGCCAGCAACATCATGGACAATCCACCCACAGTATATCTTTGGAAGTTTCTCGTATTGAAAAGGCACCCATAACTTCCTACTCGAGGAATTAATGAATCTCCCATGAGCAACAGGTTTAAAAAGAGGCAGTTCAATTTTCACTCGAAGAAATCTCCCCCACCCTACACTATCTTCCGCCACATCCACCCCTAAAACCTTGCCAACAGAGGCACCTATCTGCTCTCCACACTCCTTTGTCATCTTCCCCAAAGGAAGATTATGCAATTGCAACCAGAAAGCCTCAGTTTTGAACTTAATATGAACAGGTTGTAACCTACCATCATAAAGATGCAGGGGGGACAACATATTATCAAAGGGCCATTGTCGTTCATCTAAAATTATGTCCTTATCTACATGCGTTGCAAAAGCCACCACGAAGACATTCTTATCCACCTCTTGGAACACATCTCTTTTGTTAATCCTCCAAATTTTGGCCATCGTGTTCTAGATAAGATCCTTACCAACAACACGATCACTGCATACTTTCCCAATAAGACTGCACTCACCCTTTCTTTGCACTTCCTCGTCCTCCCCAGAAGGAACTCGAGAACAACCTCCTCCTCCTCTGAGAGACGTAGTTGTTTCCATCAGACTTCCAAATCTTCCATCATGCGTACACTTGCACTCAGGCTCACTTGAAAAGCTCAAAACACCACCTCTGGAATTGCCTAGGGGCTATACCATAGAGGAGACTCAAGTCTCTCTATTTGGTATTTATTAATTGTTCCTACTTTTAGAATTTAAGTAAGTGGGATATATATATATTTAAAGTGAATATGCTAGTTATTTTAAAAATTTATCTTAAAAGTATACAATTTCTTTAGGAAAAAAACTACATTAATCCAATAAATCCTTAAACTATCAGAATTAAAAGAGATAGTCCATGTATAAAACAAGTATCAAGTAATGATATACAAATAACTCTTGTTGTTAATACTTTTTTATATAATTTAGATATAGGTTTCAAATGAAAGACACACACATATATATATATATATATATATCTAGTTAAGAAGATTCTAAAATTAACTCTATATATGTAATTTATGTAAATCTAAAATTTAAATTAAGAAAAATTGTCATTATTAACGATATAACACTACTAATTGAATTTACTATAAATTGTAAAATAGTTTTATAAATATCAAAATTCTTTTCCAAAATTTAGAAGCAATATTAGATGATCGATCAGACATTATTAAACGATTATAGACATAGTAATTAATATTATATGTATGAGTTATTCTATTCTCAAGTCGTTGAGTAGAGCAAATTACCATCCACATAACTTAAATGATAAGATTTGATCGAGCAAATGAAATTTTCATTTTTCTTTTGGGGTACTTTTTGGTAGGTTAAATAACCTAATTATATATTAACCACGTCAGAATTAGTGAATAGGGAATAATAACCCTACAAATATTGCAAATATGCCGGTTTTTTAAGGAAGCTAGCGGCCATTCTTGGGGTTCCTGATCATACGTATATGTTTAAAATGGACTAGGTGGAGAATTAATATGATACAATATATATATAGTGGAAAGGGTATGAATGTTGGGTGAATAAATCATGCATGGTATATATTTTCTGCCAGCCAAATAATTTTGGTTATGGGGGAATGGCAGGGAGACATATAATTAATGGTCCCCTTGTCACAACTATTCCCCGATGCCTTTGTCCATTTTCATTTTTGTTTCCATTCGTATTTATTGGCTGAAACAAACAAAACACCATACACAGTACAGAATCTCTCCCTCTCCCGCCAATATATAATATAATATATGACATTAATATATAGAAATATTATTCAAATATTATATATAGTTATGTATTGTGCAAGTGATGCATACTCTTTTTAAAAAGAATAGAGTCTATTATTAAAAAATTAATTTTTTTCATATGGATCTCATATTTACTCACTTATTTCGAAAGGAGTATGCGGCCATTGTGCAGTACTCTACGACTGCAACTATCATTTCTTTAATATATATATTATATATCTTATATTAAACACCATACACGTGTGGCTCAATTATTTTCTTATTTTCTCCATTCAAAGATATTTTCATTGTAATTCTAAGCTTATTTTAATTATCTTATTATTATTTGTTTTAATTTTTGGTTGAATTTGTGAAAACAATTAAGGTTTTTATCCTTTCCCTTCATTCTAGGGAGTTTGAAAGAAAATGCTGTGATTAATAATATGAGAACTTATCCTCTTTTTATGGAAGTAGATTATCTTAATAAATTGGCTCTTCGAATAGATCAGGAAATTTTTTTATGGTCAATTACTTATTCCTATAATGTTGCTTCATTGAAATAATTAGTAAGTAATAGCTTCTTAGGGTTTTTTCTTTAAATAATTTGGGTGATTTTTCTAATGTTTGAGAAGTTTTGATATAATTCAAATCAACACATAATGGATTGCAACCAAACAAAAGAATAGAAATATCCATTCTGGGAGCTGGCATCATTATCCGAGACTTTATAGGGGAAGTTCAGGTTGCACTCCGGATGAGTAAGATGGGTGTTTTTAAGCCTATCGTGACTGAGATTTTAGCTTTGCGGAGGGCTGTGGAATTGTGTGTGGAGTTGAACTTGACTAATGTCATTTTTGAAGGTGATGCACTGGTTGTGGTGCAGGCTGTTAGCAGCAGGGATGACTTGTGTTCTTGGTATGGTCACTTGATTGAGGATATTAGAACTTTCTTTGTTAATAGAGAGGGATGGGAAATTATACATGTTCATAGGGAAGGAAATAAGGTAGCACACAAATTGGCTAGATTGGCTTTATCTTTTATAGAGGAAGTAGTCTGGATGGAGGACTGTCTTAAGGAAGTGAGTAGGGAATTGATGTTTGACAAACTTTGTAACTGTTGACTTTTGAAATGAAGTATACGTTTTACAGTCAAAAAAAAAGAAAAAAAAGAAATATCCATTCTGACTCTTAGAGAAATATGAATGCGCATGCGCATGATTTCCTTAAGAATAAGAATACTCATTCTTCAAACTAAACATATCTAAATCTAATATTTTTTACACCAAAATATGAGGTTCTCAGTTCAACCCTGACCCAGCCCATTACTTCCCTCTCATTTTAAGGGTCACGTGAGCGAGCGCTTATAGGCTAGCTAACAACTTTCGTATCTTGATCATCTGTCTCTGTATAAAACAATATTAATTTGTGATCATACATATATAAAATAAGATATGCCATCGAAAGCTATGAAGAAACAATGAAGAGAAAGGAAAATTCTTGAAATAGAGAGAAAGTTGAGGAAAAATGGAGAAAAATATTCTCCTTGATGTATTCCAGAGTATTTGACTGTTTATATTTTACATTGTATTTATACTATTATAATTATCTAATGAAATACAAGTGATGTGCTAGCTATACAAAATACTGTCAACCTATATACACTTCAGATTACACATAACCCACTCTCTCTTATTTCTAACACTCCCCCTCAAGATGGAGAGTGTATGTTATGTACTCTCGTCTTGGAAAGTAGATAAGTGAATTAATCAACTCCAAGAGCTTTAGTTAAGATATCTGCCACTTAATGCTTGGATAAGACATGCAGTGTTCTAAGGATGCTCAGAATTGTTTCTCTCGCCAAATGACAATCAGTTTCTATATGTTTTGTTCTCTCATTGAATATCGGATTGGCGGCTATATGTAAGGCAACTTGGCTATCAAAAAATAACAAGGCTGGTTGTTCATGATTAACACCAAAATCTTTCAACAAGGATATCAACCAAACAAGTTCACAACCTGTAAATGCAAGTGCCCTATATTCTGCCTCTACTGATGACCTTGATATAGTTGTTTGCTTCTTTGGCTTCCACGAAATCAAGGAATTACCTAGAAAAACATAATATCCAGTGATTGAATGTCGTGTGTCAGGGCAAGATGCCCAATCTAAATCACTATATGCTTTTAAATGCAATGATGAACAAGTAGGGAAAAAAATCCCTTGACCTGGTATTCCTTTGATGTATTTCAACACTTGATAAGCTGCATCCATATAGCTTTGTGTAGATTTATCCATAAACTGACTTAAAACTTGGATTGAGTAAGATAAATTTGGTCTGGTCATGGTAAGGTACAACAACCTTCCTATCAATCTTCTGTAGCTTGTTGGATCATCAAGAAAAACTGCATTTGATTGTCTAAGCTTCAAGTTAGAAATCATTGAAGGTTTGACTGGTTTGTCATCAAGATATCCAATATCATTTAGAATATCGAAGGCATAATGCCTTTAAAAAATAGAGATCCCCTCGGCTAATCTAGCCACTTCAAGTCCAAGAAAATACTTGAGTAAGCTAAGGTCCTTAATTCTGAATTTGGTGTGCAGTAACTCCTTTATTTATATTACTTGTTGTGGGTTATTGCTGGCAACTATAACATCATCAACATATACTAATAGTGCTAAGAATGTACTGCCAGTTCGTCTAATGAAGAAGAAATAATCATTCTTGGACTGAGTAAAACCAATTTCAATAAGAAAATTAGACTACTTATTAAACCATTGCCTTGAAACTTGCTTCAAACCATAAAGTGACTTTTGCAACTTGCAAACACGTGTCTCCCCCTTGCTACCATAACCAAGAGGCAGCACCATGTAAGCCTCCCCAAAAAGATCCCCATGCAAAAAGATATTATTTACATCAAGTTGATGTAAATGCCAATGATGAATATATGCAAGAGCAAGAAGGCAACAAATGGTAGTGAGTTTAGCAACAAAGGAGAAAGTATCCAAGTAGTCCAAACCTTCAATTTGAGTGTATCATTTAGGCACAAGTCTAGCTTTATACCTTCAATTGTGCTATCTGCCTTATATTTAATTTTAAACACCCATTTGTAGCCAATGGGATGTTTATCAGGAGGTAAATCAATAAGAACCCAAGTGTTATTTGCCTTAAGAGTAGATAACTCAGCAGACATGGCTTCCCTCCAATAACGGTATTGGGTAGCTTGGTGGTAGAATTTAGGTTCAAAAGAAGATAGAACAAAAATAGTGAAGGCACGATGGGTTTGAGACAAGTTATCATAGGAAAAAACATGAGATAGTGGAAAGGAAATATCTGATTTTGTAGAAGTTGCAGACATGGAAGAAACTAAATGGGTTTGAGAATTAAGTGGTAAGTCATGATAATACTACTGAAGGTAAGTTGGAGGGTGTCTAACTCTAGTTGATTTTCGAATAGTAGGAGAAATAGCTGCAATAGGAAGTGGGGAAGAAGTATGAGATGAAGGAGGAGGAGGTATAAAATAGTTTGGAGTAAGGTCATAAAAAGAAAGAGGGAGAACAGGACAATTGTCATTGGTGTGATGAGAAGAAGAGGAAGGAGATGTAGGCTTGAATGAAAAAGAAAATGATTTATAAAAGATGACATCACGAGAAATAAGAGTGGTATGAGATTTAAGGTCAAGAACCTTATAGCTAGCCTTTTACTCCTTATGAATAACCAAGAAAAAGGTACTTACGAGCTCTTCAATCAAATTTTTACTTTTGGGAAGTAATGGTTGCATAACAAACACAACCAAAGACACCCAAGTAATTGTAAGATGACATTGTTGGAAAAAGGACTTGGTATGGACTTTTGTCAGAAAGAAGTGGAGTTGGGGTCCTATTTATTAAATAAGCAGTTGTAAGGACACAATCACCCCCAAAAAGTTAAAGGTAAATATCCTTGGAAGTGAAGAGTTCTAACAACTTGTAACAAATACTTGTGTTTATGCTCAACAATGTCATTTTGTTGTGGTGTATAAGCACAACTACGTTGATAAATAACACCATGAGAGCTATAGAAATCAGGCGTGTGAAATTCTAGGCCATTGTTTGATCTTAAAATTGTTATATTGGCATTGAACTGAGTATGAACAAGAGCAAAAAAAATTTCAGAAACAAATGAGTGTCAACTTTAATTTTCATGAGATAAATCTAAGTACAACGACTGAAATCATCTACAATAGTAAGAAAAAACCTAAAATCTTCCATAATAGCAATGAAAAAATAACCCCAAATATCACAATGAATTATTTCAAAAGTAGAAGAGCTAACTGATTTGCTTAGTAAAAAAGGTAAACATTGCTGTTTAGCAAAGTGACACATCTCACAATGAGTGTGTGATGAAGCAGAAATTGAAGGAAAAGAATTATGTAATATAAGATCTTAATTATAAGATCTTAGTTATCACGTCTTACAAAATATAACTATGATGATAAGATCTTTACAGTGGCCTTATACATATTAGTAGGGGTGCAAATTGGTCGGTTCGGTCTAGTATTTTCGGTCCATCACTTTCTTAGACCGAACCGGACTGAACACTCATAGGGACTGGACCGGTAGATATCAGTCCAGCCTAATTATTTTTTTCTTTCTTTTAAATCAATTGATAAAAAAAATATTTAAAATACTAAATTAAAATTAAGTGACTTATTAATAGGGATTATGTAACCAACTCAATAAAAAAAATATTTTATATGGTCAATGATAATAAATTAGATGAAAAGTATATTATTAATTTATATAATTATTATATAATTAGCTAATTGATATTATATATTAGTTAATTGATAGAATATTAACACGTGCTAATAACATATTTAAAATTTTATATTATTGATTGTGATAGGTTAGATAAAATTAGATAATAAATTATATAATTATTATATAAATAATATATAAAAAATATATTTTTTATTTTATTTTTCATTCGGTAGGTCTGGTCTGGTCCGAGATAGGAAAATCTTGGATCGGGACTGGAGTAAAACTTTTCAGCCCTCTAAAATATGGACCGAGACCGATCGGTTTCAATCTCGATTTGATCAGTCCAGACCGACCGTTTATCACCCTTACATATTAGGGCTCAAAAATTAAGAAAGTAGAAATATTGGAGAAATTTGATATGCGTTTACTTATCCTCGTTGAAGTATGAGCTAATTAGTAATACCAAAACTCGAAAGCATATAAAAAATATTCAAAATAAAGAAAAAAAAATTAAGTCGATAGAGTGAATAATTATTATTTAATATTTAGTTGTGATATAGGCCGCCAGCTGTTCACACTATTCTCCTAATTTACTATTGTCAATTTATTTATTTAAAAAATAATATTTACAGTCGTATAAGTTCCACACATATATTTGTTTTCTTAAAAAATGGTAATTAATATAGGAATCACATAAAAATTTATTTTTTTAATGATGCACTTCATTTTTTTTTTTAAATGAGTGTGCAGTATTTGTATATCCTCTAACTGTATTTAATATTACTCTATTTATTTTATTCGATTAGTAGTGTTTTTTCATATGAAGAATTAATTGATCTCTCTTTTTTTTTTTTAAAAAGTGATATTTGTTTGAATATATGTTTATATATATATATATATGTTTATAGATTGAGGTCGAGTACTTGGACGATACTACTCTTAATTAGTAAAATTAATGATTAATACAATTATTTCCCACTGAAAATTGCCAAAAAGTAAATAAATAAATTAGCGGCTTCTATGCTATCGTCGTGGATAGTCATTTTACCATCGCTTTTCTAACAAAAATCGTGTCAGTGAGTAATTTTATTAAAATTACCACCAAAAAAAAAAAACTTAAAAGAAAATAATATTTGTTGTAATTGAAGTCTAGATTGGGATTTTTTTCTTTTTCTTTTTGTTTTTTTAATGACCAGGATTTCACAAATTAAGATCTAAGGGTAGTGCATGATACCAAAGTTAGAAAATTACTAAACTCATCTCAATTTAAAATTTCTTTATACGAAGATATCTGCATCTTTTTTAACTAAACACATCTTACATATGGGGCTTACAATCTTTTTCAACTTCTTATCAATATATTTAAACTCATATTAATATCTGAACACATTTAAACTCATCTTAAAAAGGCACACAAAACTCACTTCACCATCTCAATTATATACCATTCATAAAAAATTCAATTCTTCTCAACTCAACTTAACTCAACTCAATATCCAAACGAGATACGATTGAGCTTTCTTGTCCTAGAGTACTCTTAAGTCCCGTTTGGTTAAACTCTTTAATGAAAAAAATTTTAAAACTTAAAAAAAATCATCTTCAATCCAATAAAATATATCCTATTTCAGTTTTTATCTGATTATTTCCTAGCTAGGTTTCAGTACTGAAGAGGAAAAGTTAATTAGGTATAAAAATAAAAATAATTTTTGCCAAAATAAAAAAATTAGATACCTTAAAAATTATATTAATTTGCACGGTACGTTTTTTAATCTATTTATTCATTTTTTCCAAATCCTAACGCAAAACATGAAAGAAAAACTAAGGCCTATACAAAATTATTATTTTATCTCATTTCATTTCATTTTAATCATTATAATTTTTTTAAATTCTTATATAAAAATATAATAAACAATTCAACTTTTTCAAATTTTAATATAAAAATAATATTAAAAAATAAATTCTACTAATATTTTATTTAATTACTATTTAAAATATCTCATCATATCTCATCTAAACTGTGTATTCAAATCTAACCTAAAATCTTCATCATCGTAACATAAGAATAATATTGGAATATATATATAAATATATATATATATATATATATATAATCTTCCAAGCATGCATTAATTTGAAATAAATTTATTGCAGCTTTCTCCCATATTGGGCGTTCAGGACGATGATCACAATCTCATGTAAAAGTAATACTAGTTCACTTTCGACACTTTTTTCTTTCTTTCTTTTTTTTTTTTTTTCACTTTTTTGCATCATGCATGCATGGGGTGCGTGCTGGTTTTGAAAACTTTGACGATAGTTAAAAGAGAAAGATAACGTAAAGGAATTTACCACACGTTACAATAAAATTATTTATTTATTGTCAGATATTTGTTACGAAAATTAATTTATTTTATTCGTTTTTTTTATAAGTGACATACATGGATCTGATATTCGATTAACTAGCTTAATTGTGATCATATATATGATCTGATATTTTTTGTTACCTCGGATAGAGTTGTGTTGTCTTTTAAGTGGTTATATTTGGACAGTGAGGTGCTCTTAGATATTTTGTAAATAGTAATAATATAATATTAAATAATAATAAATAATAATAAAAAGTAAGTAAAAAATAATAATAAAATAATAAATAATAGTAAGGTATTGATCTAAAAATATCTCAACTAGACCATATCAATCACAGAAATATATTGAGAAGCTATAAATATTATAATTGACTTATATTATTTGTTTCAGATCAATTTTATAATGTCTATTTTTAACAAGGAATGCGTCCTGTTTATCAATGAAAAAAAAAAAAAAGATTAATTGTTTTAATGTCACGTGGGAGTACTGTTCTTAGCTTGGATTACCGACATGCAGCAAAAGATCTTTTTAAAAGAGGAAAGTGGAAGGCTACCTGCAACCACTTGATCCCCAAAAAGTTGCAGCCATATAAAATGTATACCCTCGTGTGAAAATCATTACATCCCGCTGCTTGCAGGCATACTTCGAGTATTCATTGCATTTGTTTTGATTCTGTGCCGAGCAGGCCGAGTGCATCATTTTTAATTCAGCCTCCAAATAGATTATATCATGTTAAATCTCCATGCATTATATATTTTAGATTTCAATCGTCCATGCTGCATGTTCATACATTATATTTTAAGGGTTTTAATAAAAAGAAAATCTTAAATGTATTAAAGAAAAATTTATAAAAAAAACTTATTATTTTATATGTCAGTTTTTGATACTTGAAAATAATAAAATTTAAAATTTAAAATTTGAATTTAAAAAAAAAAATGACAAAATGAGTGTAAGTACTAAAATAGTAAAATAAAATTGTAAGAACATGTAGCACCACTCTTAATAAAAGTTAGAGTAATGCGCTAAATATAATTTTATGGTCTGTAAATCTCGCGAGCGCACTCATTTTGAAAGTGAGATCCACTATTAAAAAATAATAATTTTACATATAAGTCTTAATTTACCCACTTTTTTTCAATGAAAGGACTCTCAGACTTATACACTTTAATTATAACTGTAAATATCATATCTCTCAAATTTAAAATAAAAAATAATATTATATCTTTTTTAAAATAATATATATGTAGATATATATATTCTTGATAACTATCAATGCGCTTTTTTCGCTGAAGATGTCGAAAAAAAAGTAAAAATAATTTTCTCTTTAAAGAGGAAGTAAAATTAATTTTCACTTGGAATTTTCTTTTTGGATACATGTTGTACAGGTCAATTATTATCATGTGTTGGGGGTGGGGTGGGGTGGGGTGGGTGTACTATATATTTTGACAATGTATGGGATGAAATTGAACTTATGGTACTAAGAGATGGTCAGTACTGCAAGCATATGATATCTACTGAATTTCTTTCAGTAATAAATAATTCATAAAATATAATAATACGTACCAAATATTTTGAAAATTAAAGAATCATGACTTTTGTTCTAATGCTGCAGATATTCCAGAGTCCGCGTGCTTTGCTGCCATTATTATTCCTCTGTCTTGTGTTCAGGTCGCCATTAATAGTTTCCCCTTTCAAGTAGAGAGACCCTCTCGTGTGTGTATATATATAATATAAATAAATATATATATATATATATTGGATACCATGACTAAATTAAAACGAGAAGTATTTTAGTTAAGAAAATAATTTCATAAAAATAAATTTATAAATTGATATATACATTAATTTTATTGTAAAGTGTGTATGTAGTATGACACATCTTATAAAGTTATATTAATTTATGAATTTATTTTTATAAAATCTTTTTAAAACTCATGTAGCAGTTCTTTGAAGATATTGGGGGTAAATGAAAAACCACCTATCAAATTAATTAGCATGTCACGTTAATGTACGTATACTAAATAAAAATGTTTAAATGTAACTAATTGTATATTTAGTATTTATCAAAAAAAAAATTGTATATTTAGTAGGAAAATGATCATTTCCTATCAAAATAAGTCAATTCTTATTTCAAATATATACTTGTTTTTCGTAGTAGTTCGTAGTTGGGTTTGAGAATTATTAAGGGGGTCATAATTGGGTGTTTATTTTTTCATAGAGCATTACTACTATGCCGTCTAAGTAGTACCGTTTCTTCATACTGCCCGTTACTTTTTTTTTAATTTTTTTTTAATATTTTTAAAAAATAAAAAAATATATATCAACACATTTAAAATTATTTTCTTAATCACTAAATAAATATAAATAAATAAAAAATTTGCACAACAGTACACTAGCTAGGGCAGTCAATATGGGCGGCATAGTAACCTTTCCCTTTTTTTCATATATCCCTATAAACGTTAATGCTAATTGGGAGTTGTGTTAAAATTAAAAATAAAAAAGAAAAAAAAAATCTAGTCGCGAAAAGTGGAAGAAAATAGCGTTACTTTCAAAGAAAGAGATGATCCTCAAATTCCTTTTAGACATCGTTTTTTTTTTTTTTTTCACAAAAAAGTTTTCTAACTTTATCGTATTAGTTATCTAGCCAATAATTTTCTCAAGAAAATTACCGATCAGTGTCAATTAATTTTCAGATTTTCTCGGCCCATACTATAAAGATACGTATATCATGTATACATGATCTTGACCAGCACATATCTATGTCATGTTTATGTATGCATGTATGTATGAATATATAAATATATATATATTAATATTTCTTGGTGATATACATATCCTTCTCCTAAATTTTAGTGATTATTTAGTGTTCTTCGATTCTGACAATAATTGAATTCATGCTTATTGATTTTTAGTTTATTGCTACTCCCATTATATCTCTCAGAAATCTTGCTATGGTCTTTTTTTCTTTTCTTTTTCTTATTATTTTTTTTTTTTTTGGCATTGACTCCTCACAGTCCAATAAATCGAATATCACATATAATAACTCTTATTTCCCACTTTACATCCGTATATCTTTCAACTTACTTTTGTTTTCGTAACTAATTAATCTTCTTGAATTCTAATCTGATCTTAATATTGATAAAAAGTAGTAGTGATAGAGACAAAATTATTTTATAATTTTCTCGCACCTCTCTTTTAAATGAAAGTTTTGTAAAATAATGATATTATTACAGTTGATAAAAATTCCCTCTATTTAAAGTAAAATTATAAAATAATAATGTATATATCTCATGCATCCATAAATTAGTACTTCAACTAGTTTCATATATATATATGTATACGAGAAGTGTTGAGAAGTGTTGAGAACTGTTGTGAATAGTTGTGAGTAGAGATTGAAGTGAGTTTGTGGGTCCCATTGAAAGTGTTTTGAGTTGTTTGGATGTATGAAGTATGTTGAGTTGTTGATTTTTGAATAGGTAGTAAAAAAAGGTGTGGGTCCCATAAATATTATAGTGATTTTATAATAGTGATAAATATTATAGTAATTTTATTATTGTAATTTTATTTTAATTTATATTAAAATATTATAGTGATTTTATTTTTAATTTATATATAATAGTGATAAATATTATAGTGTATTTTTTATATATATAATAGTGATAAAAATTATAGTGATTTTGTTTATTTTTATATTATAATAGTAATAAATATTATAGTATTTTTTTTT
>QEOT01006860.1:74716-131970 GCA_003123785.1 Pterocarya stenoptera
AACCAAAAAAAAAAAAAAGGAAACAAATTCGCAAGAGCCAAATTATTAGATCAGCTTTTCTTTAGGCCTACCAATTTCGTTCCCAAATAAATTATGTAAACATCGCACATTCCTTTTAAAAAAGAGAGAATTTTACTATTAAAAAAAAATTTACATGAGTCTCATATTTACTCATTTTTTTTCAAAATGAGTGCACGACCTTGCACACTCTACGACTATAATTTTTATTAAGAAATGATTGATTATGGACGTATCAATCATCTTACATTTGTTACATTTTCTCTACCCGATTTGCCTTTGTTAGACCCTGCAGAAAACAAACTAGTTCCGGCTATTAGAATTCTATTTAGAGTGACCCATATGTCACAGTTTGTTAAGAAGTTATTCAATTAAATTTGGGTATTAAGAGTTTTATTTCTAATGAACAACTAGTAATGGATAATTCTTATTCCTTGATTGGAGAAATAGTTCAAATCTAACTATGTTAGGGGGTACCTAGCCTAGCCTATAAATAAAGTGCTTGTGTACACCATCGGTATGACAATAAAAAAGCATAGGCCAAAAGATTCTCTTCCTACTCACGTTTAACATATTTTTCTTAAAGTGAGATTTCTTTTAGGCTCTTGTTTATTCTTGAATCACCGTGGTAGGAGGTACGTGCTATTTTATTTTTGCTGCTGGCTATTTCATGTCCAGTATTTTATTCTTTCATGTAGTATCAGAGCTCAGTTCATGCCAATTGATTCAGGTTTTTGAGACATTTGTATTTTTTCGTTTGAGCATGAAAATCCAATATCATTGTGCTTTCTTTGTGAGATCACATTTAGTTTGATATGAGAAGTTTTATGGTCTTTCTTGTAATTTTTGTTGCCTCTGGATCTCTGCAAAATCGTAGACATCTTGGTTTGATTTTTATTTTATAACATGCATCCTTACATGTTCGATTTTCATGGATTCTTTGTGATTCTTGATTTTGTATTCAAACATGTTCATAAATGCATGCTTTTGAGACTATATAGTCCATGCATACACGATTTTATTACATGATTTATGGTTTAAGAGTCTAGGGTTTGATGTTTTGTTCATAAAGTTTTAAGGCCGAATGATTTTTTCAAAATTTGTCACATGTTGTTGATACCCACTTAAATAAGCATTAAATTGTGATATATATTTTTATTACAAATAAAAAGCCACAATTATCACTGAATTTGGAGCTCCAGAGCTTAAGTTATGTCCAAAAACCCGTTTTGAGACCCGCATACCCGACCCAAACCAGTTCCAGAGCCGGCCAGAGGTAGGGGATGTCCTCTAGCCAAGGCGTGTGAGATTCACGCGCCCATATAGTGCGTGATTACAGCCCCTCCTCTTTATTTTTTTTATTTTTTAAAAAAATAAAATAAAAGGATGGACATGCCTATTATTTTGGTTTCTTGGCCTTATTAGGTCTTCGGTCTTTTAACACTTTTACCCATTAAAATACACCCATGTTAGGCTAGCCTTTCAGGGCTGGGTCATGTGCTCAGGTAGGTGCGGGTTGATCCACCCAAAACAGTTTTGACTAGCCCGACCTGTAGAAATAAAATATGAATTTTTAAATAATATTATTTTCTTAAAATTAAATTAAGATTTTATTCTTGTGCTTGTTTTTGGATTGTTTGTTCTTTCTATTAATTTGGGTGGATCAATATATTGTTTTTCCTATGTTAAGATGCTAGAGGTTCTGATTATTTGAAATATTTTAGGAGTAGCCAAAGCATCCTTATCTATTGAAAAATAATCATATAAGATTGATTATCGGAGTATTTTGGGAGTAGCCAAAGCATCCTAATTTATAATGATAATCATATAAAGTTTTGACTTCGTAAAGATATATTGGCATCTGTGTTGTGATTAAATCATTATTTTAGTGACCTGGCCCCAAAGGGAGGTTATTATTTTGTGGTGACACCATCCTATCTACAAGTTTTGGCTCAATCAAGGTCGCCAGATATATAATAGTCTAAGGAATCGGCTCCAATCAAAACGGAGAGCTCGAACATCGTCATAGGTCTTTCGGATAGGTGTTTCGGACGACTATGCCAGAGATGTCAAGTAATTAGAATAAGATAGATGGTCTAGTGTTGGTGGTAGATTTTTTTAGGCCCAAAGGTATGGAGAGTTTATTCATTAGTATTGAATTATTATAGTCTTATTATTTAGATTTTTAGTAAATTTATGTGTGACGCAACCTCTATTTATAGTTGGTTAAAATTTGCTATTGGTTAAATTGACATTGGTTGAATTAAAGAAAGTCAAATTCATAGCATTAAAGTGTTTCTTGGTTAGTGCAGCTTTAACATTTCCCACTTCACCTTTTTTGATGATATTATTCGTATTCCGATGCTAAATGGTGACAATTTCTCTGACTGGAAAGAAAATATTCTTTTGAAATTAGGATGCTTAGAGTTTGATATGGTCCATGTGGACAAACCACCCGCCCTCACGGAATCAAGTACCCCAACACAGATATATAGGCATGAACGGCAGGAGTGATCTAATCGCTTATGTTTGTTGTTCATGAAATCTCATATCAACAAGAGCATTACGGGTTCTATCCCTGAAACTAATAAGGCTAAAGCATTCCTGAAAGTTGTTGAGGAACAATTCATTCGTTCCGACGAGGCTCTAGTACTATCAAAAGTTTTACTAGCTAAAGTAATGAAGAAACTAGCAAGTAAGACTTTTGATAGTACTAAAGGTGTGCATGAGCACATTATGTAGATGATAGACATGGTGGCTCAACTTAAGTCTCTAAAGATGGAGATCTCTGAATCTTGGTACATTTCATTCTACATTCTCTCCCTTTTGAGTATGGTCCTTTCAAAATCTCTTACAACATACATAAGAATGAATAGTCAGTTTATGAATTATTGACCATGTGTGTTAAAAAATGAGAGAGATTGAAAAATGAGAGGCCTGAAAGTGTTCATATGGCCACTCATACAAATGGAAAGACCAAGAAGGCAAGGATGCCCAACTGCATAAGAGCAATGTATAATTTAAGAAAAATGGCAATAAGGATTCTTGTTTCTTCTACAAAAAGAAAGAGCATATGAAGAATGATTGCCAAAATATAAGAGATGGCTTGAAAAGAAAGGTAATTTTCTATCTCTAGTGTATCATGAATTATTTTTTGTAGAAGCTCCTCGAAACACATGGTGGATTTATTCTGATTCTACAATTCATATTGTTAATACCATGCAGGGATTTCTCAAAACAAGAAAGTCGAAACCAAGTGAACAATATGTTTATTTAGGAAACAAGCAGATGCGTTCACAAGTGGAGGCTGTTGGGATCTTTATATTATTTTTAAAAATTGGTTATGTTTTAGACCTTGAAAATGTTTTTTTTTTTTTTTTTTTTCCCTAGTTGTTCTAAAAATTTGGTCTCAGTTACAAAGTTAATTGAGATTGAATTTGAGTTTAGATTTGTTAATCCTGCTTTCAGCATTTTTAAGGATAATATTTACATTGGTGGTGGAATAGAAGTTGATGGTTTATTTAAATTAGAGTTAGATCATAATTTTGAGAATAATTATTTATCCTTACATATTGATGTTGGTATTAAGCGGAGTATCATAAATGAAAACTCATCCATGTTATGGCATAAGAGATTGGGACATATCTTCATAGAGAGAATTAAAAGGTTAATGAGTGATGGAATCTTACAAACTCTTGATTTTACTGGGTTTATGACTTGTGTGGACTGCATAAAGGGAAAGTAGACCAACAAGACCACTAACGGTGCCACAAGGAGTTCAAGTATTTTAGAAATCATACACACTGATATATGTGGACCTTCACTACTCTCTTCCTAAATGGTCATAGATATTGTATCCTATTCATTGATGACCATACAAGGTATATGTATCTCTACCTTCTAAATGAAAAGGCTGAGGTATTAGATGCTTTCAAAACTTATAAAGCTGAAATAGAGAAACAAAAGTAAAAGAAAATCAAAATCGTAAGATTTGATAAGGGAGGGGAGGATTATGGTAGGTACACAGAAAAGGGACAAATAATGGGTCCATTTGTGAAATTTCTCAAAGAATAGCGCATTATTGCTCAACACACAATATCCGACACACCGCAACAAAATAGTGTAGCTGAAAGGAGAAATTGCACACTTATGGACATGGTAAGAAGCATGATTAGTAATTCTGAACTACCATTATTCTTGTGGAGTAAAGTCTTGAAAACCTTTGGGTATATCTTGAACAAAGTTTCGTCCAAGGCTGTCTCTAAGACACCTTTTGAGTTATGGACTGAACGAAAACCAAGTTTGAGTCATTTACAAGTATGGGGTTGTCCAATTGAAGTGGGGATTTATAATCCTCACATAAATAAATTGGACCCAAGAACGATAAGTGGTTTTTTCATTGGCTATATGGTAAACTCCAAAGGATTCAGGTTTTATTGTTTTCCAAATAGTCCTATAATTGTTGATAGCAAAAATGCCAAATTCCTTGAGAATGCTAAACCTAATGGGGGTGCTTATCCTCATAAGTTACAATTTGAGGAAGCACAAGAGCAGACTAAAACTCATTCATATGGGCGACATATGATTATGCTAAGAGAAGATAAAATTGATTACTCTGAGCAACAATCATTTCCAGAACAGTCTACTCATGAAGAACAAATTCAAGCAGAACCTAACCTTAGTTTATAAACTACAGAGGAGGTAGTATTAAGGAAATCCTCAAGAATAAGGAGAATAGCAATTTCTAATGACTATATGGTTTACCTCCAAGAATCTTACTTTGATGTTGGACCTAAGAAGGCTCCAAGCTCATTTTCAGAGGCCATGAGTGGAGATAATTCCACATCTTGGTATGATGCCATGAAAGATGAGATGGAATCCATGGCTAAAAATCAAGTCTGGGATCTCATTGACTTACCTAATGGAATAGCAGCCATTGACTACAAATGGGTTTATGAAATCAAAAGGGATGCTTCTGGTAATGTTGAACGACGTAAAGCTAGACTTGTGGCTAAAGGATTTACTTAAAAGGAAGGCATTGACTACTATAAAGCCTTTTCTCCAGTTTCTAAGAATGATTCATTTAGGATAATCATGGCATTAGTAGCTCATTTTGATATAGAGTTACATCAGATGGATGTGAAAACGGCATCCTTAAATGGGGATCTTGAAGATGAGGTATATATGTTACAACCTGAGGGTTTTAAAGATAATAATCAGAGAGTTAGCAAATTAAAAAAATCTATATATGGACTTAAGCAGGCCTCCCGCCAGTGGTATATAAAGTTTCACAAGGTTATTAGCTCATTTAGATTTATTGAGAATCTTATTAANAAATAGCAATTTCTAATGACTATATGGTTTACCTCCAAGAATCTTACTTTGATGTTGGACCTAAGAAGGCTCCAAGCTCATTTTCAGAGGCCATGAGTGGAGATAATTCCACATCTTGGTATGATGCCATGAAAGATGAGATGGAATCCATGGCTAAAAATCAAGTCTGGGATCTCATTGACTTACCTAATGGAATAGCAGCCATTGACTACAAATGGGTTTATGAAATCAAAAGGGATGCTTCTGGTAATGTTGAACGACGTAAAGCTAGACTTGTGGCTAAAGGATTTACTTAAAAGGAAGGCATTGACTACTATAAAGCCTTTTCTCCAGTTTCTAAGAATGATTCATTTAGGATAATCATGGCATTAGTAGCTCATTTTGATCTAGAGTTACATCAGATGGATGTGAAAACGGCATCCTTAAATGGGGATCTTGAAGATGAGGTATATATGTTACAACCTGAGGGTTTTAAAGATAATAATCAGAGAGTTTGCAAATTAAAAAAATCTATATATGGACTTAAGCAGGCCTCCCGCCAGTGGTATATAAAGTTTCACAAGGTTATTAGCTCATTTAGATTTATTGAGAATCTTATTAATCAGTGCATATACCTTAAGATCAGTGGGAGTAAATATATTTTCCTAATCCTATATGTAGATATTTTGCTTGCAAGCAGTGATTTAGGCTTGCTTTGCGACACCAAATAGTTTCTTTCTCAAAACTTTGAAATGAAGGATTTAGGTAAAGCCTCTTATGTCATTGGCATAGAGATTTACAGAAACAAGGAACAAAGAATTTTGGACTATCTCTAAACGCCTACATTGAAAAGGTTTTGGAAAGATTCAACATGAAGAGTCGTAAGGCTTCGGTGGCACCTATTGTCAAAGGATGCATTTAGTAAAATCCAACGCCCTCAAAATGCATTGGAGCAGGAGTAAATGAAAGGAATATTGTATGCATTTACAGTAGGAAGCCTAATGTATGCACAGGTCTGCACTAGACCTGACATTGGCTTTGCAGTGGCATTATTGGATCGATATCAAAGTTACTCAGGTTTAGGTCATTGGAAGGCTGCAAAGAAGGTTCTACGGTATTTACAAGGAACCAAAGACTATAGATTAACCTACAGACACACTGGCCGTTTAGAGGTGATTGGTTATTCAGACTCAGATTTTAATAGATGTGTAGACACCAAAAAATCTACTTCAGGATATATTTTTCTACTTGTTGGGGGTGATATATCTTGAAAAAGTTGTAAGCAAACTATTGTTGCTACGTCTACTATGGAGGCAGAGTTCATAGCATGCTATGAAGCTACTACACAGGCGTTATGGTTGAGAAATTTCCTCAGTGGTCTTAAGATTGTTGATTTAGTAGAAATGACACTAAAGATAAAGATTTTCTATGATAGCATTGTTGCAATTTTCTTCTCCAAGATCAATAAAAGCAGTAGCAGAAATAAGCATATCAATATTAAGCACCTCAATGTTAGAGAGAGCATTAAGAGGAATGAGGTGTTTATTGAGCACATAAGTACTGAGTTGATGATTGTAAATCCCATGACCAAAGGCTTACTAGTATTGCAATTCAAGGGTCATGTGGACAATATGGGACTTGTCAATTTATTTTATGTTTAGTTTCTCTTTATTTGGTCTATAGACATACAATAATATTTATTTTGGTTTTATTTTAGAGAATAAAGTTATTTTGCGCATATTGTTTTTATCTATGAGGATAATGTAAAATAAGATCCGAATGACTTATTAGAAGTTCATTCATAAATTTGTTTGCTTATATAGTACTTATTTAAGGGGTATTGTACATGTGATACATGGAAGGGATTGCTTGACTTTACAAGAGACTTTACGGCCATGATTCGTGTATAATATTCTTTATATGAGTGGGAGTATTCTATAACTAGTTGTAATAAACAATGTTTGGCCATATTTGTTTTTCTGTCACCCTATATGAAAATTTGTGTGATATGAGGGTCAAGTGAGAAAATGTTAGAATTCTAGTTAGAGTGACCCATATGCCACAGTGCTTTGTTAAGAAATTTAATTCAATTAAACTTGGGTGTTAAAAATATTATTTCTAATAAACAACTAGTAATGGATAATTCTTAATCCTTGATGGGAGGAATAGTTTAAGACTAACTCTGTTAGAGGCTCTCTAGCCTAGCCTATAAATAAAGGATCTGTGTACACCATTGGTACGGCAGTAAAAAAAGGCATAGGCCAAAATATTATCTTCCTACTCACGTTTAACATATTTTTCTTAAAGTGATATTTCTTTTAAACTCTTGTTTATTCTTCATGGCAGGAGGTACGTGTTATTTTATTTCCACTACTAGCTATTCCATATCCAGTAATTTATTCTTTCACCGACCTCTTTCTTTTCTGTGGGTTTATTTTCTTGAAAAGATATTCAATAAATGGTAATATTAGATTCATTTTCTTACCCTTATTTTGTATTAAATAACGTTGTTCATCATCTGATATCAACAATTATGATAAAAAGATAAGAAGTAATCCCCCTTCAACTTTCAACCAGCTCGTTATATTTCAACAATTATCTCCCAAACTATCAAAAAATTCTAATACACTCCATGTAAAGAGGTAAACCTAAATTAAAATTTGTAAATTGCATTTCTACCCATATGGATTACTTCTTTTTTCTTTTTCTTTTTCATTGGGGATTACATTGTCTTTTCTAAATTTGTTAGGAACAATTTGAATTTTTTCAACGGAAAATGTTGGAATGTGTACACTGCAAAATTTTATTGCCAAAGTTAGTAATTTAGGGAAGTGATTGCAGACGGTGCTCTAGTTTGGGAGGTCATGTGTATTTTATCCCAGATTCCTTTTGCCACATTCCCTGCCGATGCCAAGAAATGATGGTCCATTCCTTATTTTCCAAGGTACCTCACGGGATGAGACCCATTCTTCCCCGGGTTGGGAGAAAAACCAGACAACTCCTCCAAATCGATCCAGGCATTGTTCCTCATTATTCAAGCAAGTCTTAAAACAGATGAACCCACTATATTTATCGGACACCCAAGTACAAAGGCAAGTAGCAATTGCTTGACAAATCGGCAATAGTTCTTTCCTTCCCAATTGTAAAATTAAATGCCATTAAGTGACATGGTTTCTGCATGTCAGCTTGTGCTAAAAAAGAGTATCTAACTCACAATCTAAATAAGTTTTGAACTTTAGTCTTCACCAAGGAAAACAAGGTTCCATTTTGAGCTGAATCTCATTGATAGCAGCCTCATCCAATTTCGAACTAATGGAAATTTTAACAGAAAGTAAATTTAAACGGCCATGAAAGTGGTCAGTATGAGATAAAGGCGTAGGTGACAAGTGCTGCCACTCTAGTTCTTTAGAGCATGCACATACATTGAGAGATTATTATTAGAATAGAGGAAGATACTTTAAAGAATGTAATTCAAAAGTTTTGATTTGAGTAATGATACAAACTTTTCCCCGTACTGTCAAAGCATTTCGCAATCTAATATGCTGCTCTTGAAGCAATATATATCTAATGAACCCAAAGCTGCTTTTGGAACACAAGGCACTACAAAAAATACCGTCGATGACTTCTCTACACAAGGCCCTATGGATAAGAGAGAAGAAATGCATACTAGATGACTCTTGCTGAGGACCAACATCTACTCACACTTGATTGATCGATAAATGTGACGGACAAATAGCAAAGCAGCACGGAAGCCTACACTTCCAAGCATGAGGAAGAAACCATAGCAGATGCACGCCATGTAACCGAAGAAAAATGAGGTTTGCATAAACCCGGACATATCTGACCGTGCATAGTAGTAATATAGGCAATAGGCATAGATAAATAGCCCAGTTGATCCACCGCACAGAAAAGATCTGCAACAAAATTAAGCATTGAGATCAATCTTGGAATCAATATATCCAAAGTAGATAACTCTAGATAAAATGATAAAATGAACATTCTTAAGCATTAAGCATTCATTTTTTTATGCAGGAAAGATAAAATGAACATTCTTAAATTCCAGCAAGTTCAACTTTATTCAAATATAATTTGCCCTAAAAATGAATAATCTTTACAAATTGAACCTACAGCCACAAACCAATCCATAGTCAACAAGACTGCAATAACATCATGCCTAAGCTGCACAAATTTATACCCCAATACAATTTCAGTAAAAACGTAATGTGCGCAGAATTTTTTTTTTTTCTCGCCACAACAAATACACAGAAACTTTTGAGAATTGGTACAATTTTATTTTATTATATTTTTTTGATAAGTAGAATTGGTACAAATTTATCAAATTCAAAAACTCCAGAATTTCAATGAGGACTCACACAGTAATTAATTAAACAATGCTGACATAGTAATTCATTATATAACTAGCAGACTTTAATCCCCCCCCCCCCAAAAAAAAAAGAAAAAGAAAAGAAAAGAAAATGCAGCTCATCCTAAGTTTCTTACGAGTATTCAGAGGAAGAATAAAAAAGAGATAAGTAATGGGCCAAGTCCTGCAATATAGCTATTCAAGCATAACAACAGAAAGGCAATTCAAACAAACATGCAGATTAACATAAAAGTCAAGAACAGCTAAGAAATTTAAAGTATCTGAGCAACAATTCAAAAATAATGCATCAGAAACAATAAGAGCAACATCATAAAGCATTACCAAGCGCTCTTGGTAGGAAAATACATGGGGCAAAAAGACGTTCCAACAAACCTCCAAAAAATTTGTACACTTGATAGATAGATAAGAGATAATGTTTACCACTTAATTGCAAAACACCAGCATATGGAGCCTTTTTTCAGATCATTCAATTCGTCATCATATTATTTTACATAATTTCAAGCGAAAATACATATTGAAACTTCATTTTCAGGCTTCCAAATGCTTCATGATCATATGAAATGCCATTGAAACAATAAAATAACGCAGCATTGATAAAAATTCAAGGTAGATAACATAAGCAAAATCAAATTTACCCAGAACTTGAAGAATGAACTGACAGGATTCTTGAATTCAGCAAACAATCAACACATATAAATAGAAATGGGTGCTTACCTCCACCACCACTCGTGATCCTCAGCCGCAAGTTGAAAGTATGTCAGTGCCACAGTAATGAAAGCAGTGACTATCAGGAGAATTATAAAGACGATAAACAAGATGCTATAAATGGTATATATCCTGTGACCCCAGACACTGGCAAATATATAGTAAAGTTCAATGTATATAGCACTGAAAGGCAGAAAGCCTGCCATTGCCATCTGTGGAACCGCTCCCCGGTACCATGGCAGAGGTGGAATTTCTCTGGGATATTTGGTGGTGCGGCAAGGAGCTTGGAATTCAGCCTTGCTATTCTTACCAGCAATCCCACCCAAAACCAGCAATGGTGATGTTACTAATGTCCATATAAGAACTATCACCACAATTGTACCAAATGGTAGAGCAGCAGTGGCATTATAAGCAATTGCAACAGTATTCAGAAAACAGAACATAAGAAACAGTGGCCCACAAAACAGGCATCCAGTCAGCAATAGATTCCTAACCTGTCATGTCAGAAGATTGAATATCAGCACATGCAATGGAGGCAACTCAAAATCAAAATGCTTAAAAGGAATTCATGAACACATACCCAGTTAGTTCCCTCTAGCTGACAATAAAAGGATGTTGCAATATAGCCTGCAATTCCTGATGTGAGGGCATATATTACAACCAGTGCCGTAAATAGAGCCCCGCGGTTGTAGGGATAAAACACACCAACAAGTGCTAGCACAAAAATGAACACCGTGCTGCATGGAAAGCAAAAATACCAGATAAAATAAACGTTACACAGTAATAATACGTATTCGTATGGAGAACATCTTAAAATGATATTCAGTGCAAGACAACAGAGAGATTAAAAATGAACTTACAGAGTAAATAGTTGGGAACCAGAACCAAGGGCAGCTGCAAAGAGAGACTTGTACTTAGGGTACCTGAATACATCTCCATGGATGTACTTCCATCCGGTCTCTTCCTGGTCTTCAGCTGCTTCTTCATCATGGGCATATCTTTTATAGAGAGAAAAAAGCAGAACTTAGCGATGAGTCGAGAAAGACGAGACACAAACTAACACTCCAAGCAAACAGGCAGACCCAAAACCAAGATGCGGTTATAAAATGATGCTTACTTGACAAAATCGTTCTTAAGGACTCGCATAAGAATTGTAGCCAGAAACCCAGTGAGAAGAAGCACAGTCACACATGAATTTATGATGGAGAACCAATGGATCTCCAGGTGATGAGGAAGCGAAGAAGAATGCGAGTACTTATCCATCCTCTTGTCAAAAGGGGTGTTTGTTTCCTTCCATTTCACAGTATACAAAAATTCCACCTCAACACTTTTATCCTCAGTAAGGTCCACTAGGGCATGTGGATCTGTTCGGGCATTGATTTCAATCACGCGGTCCTTGTTATAAAATATGTCGAAATGAATATGCTTATAAAGATAATATCTGTACTCGCTTGGGTCTTTGCCTTCCTTGTCTACCTTCCCTATGAAACCCCAAATGGGCAAGTCGTCATAATACATCTGAAAGTAATAATCCTTGATAACGGCAGCTCGGAACTGGGCCACGTCTTCCTTTTTGAGTTTTCTACTGCAAACTACCTCAGAATCTTTCTCACTCCGGAAATCAAGTTTGTAGGGGGCATCAACTAAACGATCACCGTTTAGCACTTCACCAAGAGCTTCCTTTTTCTCTTTCAAATGATCTGCAATTGGATCCAACTAATTAAACAAGTTCCTCAGAAAAATATGAAATTATGTGTAGAAAGAACAAAAATACCCTAATGGACTGATGCAAACCTGATGAGCAGAACGGGAGATCAAAATAGCGGTAAGTTTCACTGCAAGAGAGGAGTATAAAATAAACAATATTAGCCTATTTAGAACAGAAACTTCGCCCCACATTCAGAAAATCAAACATTAAACTAACTACAGTACGATCCAATGGGAATGCAGTCCATAAAACCTATATGGTTCTCGAAAATAAAACCAAGGATGTCATTTCTACAAAAAAACAGAGGTTTTTCTCAAATGTGTAAGCACATCACAAATATCAAAGGCAAGATTCAACTCGGGGATTAAATAATCTACATATACTATAAATAAATAAATCAAAAAACAGATCCACGTTATACATCAACATTCCGACACCCAATATATCTCCCTATCTTACATCGTACCGTGTTTAGTAGCCCGCAAAGACGCATTTTAAAAGAAAACCCTAATTCCAAATCTTAATACTTTGTTCGGAACTAAAACCTTGTAGTAAAACAAAGCTTCGAAAACAGTATAAAACACTAAAAAAAAAAAAGCCACTTTTTTTTCCATTTTTCAACTAAGCGGCAATTCTCAGTGAAACAGTGCCTCTAAGAACCATTTTAGATCCAGCTGGACCAACACCAAAATCTACGAGTCCATGACTAACGAGATCTAGAGCTCGCAGATCGAGCTTCAAGGCCATAGAAAGAAAGCTGACCTGGGATTGTGGAACGGACCGACCTTGTTGGCGTAGAGAGGCACAAGGTCTCCTGCCTTGTAACGGTGATCCGATGCACCCGAACTCACCTGATCCGCACCAAACAGCACGACCAAAGCGATGACCACCACCACCGCCAGAGTCTTCTCCATTTCTGCCCAGACCCTAAACCTAATCGAAAGAGGAAACCAGAGAGAGAGAGAGAGATCTGGGCTCTGGAATTTGGTCCTAATGGTCGAACAAAACGGTGGGAGAGTATTAATAAAACGTTGGGATCAATAGTCTTAGAAAGAGAAATGGTGCCTGCCACCCACGGACATGCGATGCCTCACCTCACCTAAACGAGGCCGTTTTTCGCGCTTGGACCCCCAGCTCGAAATTTGTCGGCGGAATATTATAATACAAAAGAAATGCTATTGTGTATAACAATTAACATTCCATTTCCCCTCGACGTGCCATTTTTTTTTTTTTTCCTTTTTTCAATCGTGAG
Source organism: Pterocarya stenoptera (assembly GCA_003123785.1). Classification (NCBI taxonomy): domain Eukaryota; kingdom Viridiplantae; phylum Streptophyta; class Magnoliopsida; order Fagales; family Juglandaceae; genus Pterocarya; species Pterocarya stenoptera. The sequence continues at coordinate 88,097 of QEOT01006860.1, forward strand.
TTTTTTTTAAAAAGAAATAATATTTATGGTTGTATGATGTGTAATTTCGTATAATCAAATCTTTTAAGAAAAATAGATAAATTTAGAATCTATATAAAAAATTACTTTTTATTATATGGTAAGTATAATTAGGATTATAAAATAAAGATAAGCAATATTCTATAAATGTTGTTATTTATATAAATAAAATAATATTGATTTGATTATCTACCATTTTAAATAAAAATAATAATGATAAATACATATTTAGAATTTGTAAATAATATGCAAGTTATTTGTAAAAAAATAAAGTGAGATCCATCATATATATACTATTTAATTTATTTTACACAAAAAAAAGATTTCAAAAAAGTCTTGCACGAGAATTGAACAATTTAATACTACATTTAGATGTTGAGTAGCTCTCAAATTATTTTAATTGATATGTAAATAGTAGTATTTTGTGAGCCTTATTAAAATATATTTAAATGTATGAAATAAGTTAAAATATGTGTTTAAATTAAATATATACAATAAGTTGAGATATATTTAAAATAATAATAATAAATCTAATTAATAATTTATTTGAGATAGATTATTTTTTCCACCTGTTAAGACGGTTAAAATCCTTCTTAACGTCCAAACTCAAAATCAGACAAATTTGTTATGGGGGCGGAGGAGAGATTAGTGAAGTCGGAGGGAGGTGGGGGGTGAGAGAGTAGGTGGTTGGGCAGTCAACGCCTTAGGATGATCATCACGGCTCACAACCTTCCCTCCAATACGGATCACAACCCAACCCTTTTTTAATAAAAAATTGTTTAATTTTATTGTATTTTAATATTTGGAAATGATTCCGGTTTTCTTTAATCACAACTTCAATTCCACTCTTCATTTCTTTAAGAAAGGGGAACAAAACATAATGTTCTAAACTTTTTATATGCAATTGTAATATCAGTAATTTTACATACAACTATTAAATACGTAAATATCGCGTAATTATTTTGAAAAATAGTAGAGTTTATTATTAAAAAATTAATTTTTTTCATGTGAATCACATGTTTTATTTACTTTTTTCAAATCGATTATGCGACAGTTACACAATTCACGATTGTAAATATCTTTTTCTCATTAATATTTAGGCCTTTAAAATAACTTAGACATCTTTATAAAACAACAAAGATTAATCAAACATGCTTACATTAGTTGTGCTTGGTTGTCATTAACCTCAAACACATTATATCATAGCATAGTAATCATAAATCAATCAACTATTCTAATTCACATCCAATGCTCTATTTTTTTTGTTTTTTACCTATCTTAAATTATAATCGACGTTCATTAATTTATGTTGAGTTTGTTGTCCTAGCTTGTACCATGCAACCTCTTAACTAGGAGCCTTCAAATCAATATTAGTTATATAATAGTAATATTGGACTTTTTGGCATTTAATTCCTATGGCACCTATAACTTGAATTATACTCATTATAAAGATATGAAACCAACTTTATTTTACTTCTCTTTCACTTTTAACTAAAAATTGACACCAATTTAGTCTCATTCTTACTTCTTTTTACTAGTTAGAAAAATTGCAATATCAATACTCAAATTTCTCAAAAACCATGTGTTTTAACCCTAAGGCACCGTTTGGATGCTAAAAATATATTAGATTATCTGTAAATAGTAATGAGATAGTTTATTAATAGTAATAAGATAGTTTGTGAATAACAGTAAAATAACTTATGAATAATAGTGAATAATTTGTAAATAGTAGTAATAATAGTAAAATGCATGTTTGTGAATAGTAATAAAGCAGTTTGAGAATATTTAAGAATAGTTGTATTTCCAAACAGCCCTAAGATTTTGACCAATCTAGAATCATCCAAAAATTCTTAAAAGAGTCATAACTTCAAAGTAAACAGTATTTTTAAAAGATAAGCCCAATTAAACATTTCCAAGGGTATGAAACTTTATGGATTAAATGGCTAGTTTGGTAGCACATTTTAAGAATAAAAGTGTTCTACAAGAAAAGTGCTGCCAAACAAAATACTCCTTATTAACTTTAAGTTAGGTTTAGATACACATCTGAACTGAAATGTTTTAAATAGTAGTTGAATAAAATATTACAAAAATATATTTTTTAATATTATTTTTATTTTAAAATTTGAGAAAGTTGAATTGTTTATTATATTTTTATATGAAAATTTGAAAAAGTTGTAATGATTGAGATGAGATGAGATAAGAGTTTTGTGTAAGTAAACGGAGTCTTACTTAAAAAAAGTTTCAAAAGCAATTACTCTATCTTCCCTCACTCCACTCTACGCACAATGGCTAGAAGGGATGGGCCGGCAACGAGGTTGCATCTGTAAGAGCACTAGCATTGGCCTAGACAAATGCAAGTGTCTAGTCAAATTTTGGCTATGTAGCTCAAAAGTGGTCTGTATTGGAGTAGTCAAAACTCCAAGGCTCCACTTTTGACCTACAATAAATCCATTCATTCTTCTAAATCTGCTCAACCAATATTCATCTCTAAAACAATATTTTATTCTAAAAATATTTCCAATGGCTACTATTGGATAATTAGGTTAAAGAAAAAAATAGTTGAAAAATAATAAGTAAAAATTAAATTATTAATTAATATATGAAGTGTATTTGCAAAATATTAAAAAATTATTATTAAAATATCTAATATTATATGATTATTTTAACTTTTGAATTGATAGTTCAATGTGGATTAACCTTTTCAATGGTTTTAGTTTTAGCTAAAACCTCAACTTTTAGTCAAATTTTAGACTTAGACAATGACTAGACCATTGTCAATGCTCTAAGAGTTTATTCTCATTTGGTAACCCATATTACACATTAGAGTTATAATATTATGGAGATATAGTAGGCTAAATAAAAAAAACTATCATAAGTTATAAAGTGACCAAAATCTTAAGGAAAGAATACCCATTGCCATATGCACCAGTTCAAATGAAGAAGAAAATATTTCCGTCAATAAAGGACACAGCCAACGGCAAAAGCTTCAGAAGCACTCAGCAAATCAGAAGCGTTAAATACTTTGCAATGAAGGACATGGCACACGACAAAGGCCTCAGGAGCACTCAGCAAATGCATCAGAATAGAGGAATGAAATATTCTTGTAACATAAATGTACTACATCAATACACGTGTCACTAGTCTAGAAGGAAAGCTTGTTATGGTTCTATGCATATATACATGTAAATGCCAAAGGTAGTAGCAAGGGAGTCCATTGATATTATTCAATATATTTCACCTATTGGGGGATTTCACATAACACATTTTAGGCTCTCCTATTCTCATGCTTTAATATGGTATCAAGAGACTAGTAAGACTTGCGTCTTCCTCACCTCACCATGGCGTCTTCTTTTTCCTCTGAACCACCATCCCCACACCTACCTCACTCTGTTATCAACATCAACAATACCAACCATTGTGTCCCCATTATGGAAAGCCCAAATGGTTCATTTTCTCAAAGGAAACCAGTTATAAGATCATGTGGATAGCACCTCACCTATGCCTCCCCCTATGATTAATAACCAACCAAACCCACAATTCACAAAGTGGAACTTACTTGATCAATGTGTTGTCTCTGTGCTTAACTCTTCCCTCTTCAAAAATGTGTTGGCTCAAGTACTAGATTGTACCACCTCCATCAAGGTTTGGCGCACTTTTCAAGAACTTTTCACTGCTCAATCCTCGGCCATCTTATGCAGACTCACTTTCAGCTGGCAACACTCAAGACAGGTTTCGAAAGCATCACTAAGTATTATAACAAAGCTAAGACTCTTGCATCCTCTCTAAGTGCGACAAGTCAATCATTATCACCCACTAAGTTTTCTATCTATCTACTTGTTGGTTTAGGTTCAGATTATGAGTCTCTTGTTACTTCACTCACTAAATGAGCTGATCCTTTATCATCACAACAGATTTATAGTTTTCTCTTAAATCATGAGTCTCATCTTGCTCATCAATCACATTCTCTGTTATCTAGTAATCCACTTTCTACCCATCTTATTGTCGCCAAACTGGCTTCCTCAACTCTTACTCCTTCAAATAATAGAGGCAAGGATGGTTGCACAAACCGAGGTCGAGGCCGTGGTAATGGGAAAGGGTCCTCAAATTCTTTTCTCTAACAGATATGATTCTAGACCTACATGCCAGGTCCGTCATAAGCCGGGTCACACTGCCCTTACTTGTTACTATAGGTTTAATCACGCCTATCAAGCTTCCCCTCCACCATCTTTCTCGGCTAACTATACTACTACTCAGACCTCTCCTACCCCACCTATTTCTAATCAATGGTTCCCAGATAGTGCAACTACAACTCATTTTACAGGAGATGTTCACAATCTCAACTTGGATTCAATGTCTTATCAAGGCTCGAATCGGGTCAGCATTGGAGATGGCTCCTCCATTCCCATCCAACACACTAGTTCGGCTCATTTCCATATGCCCAATGGCAATTTTCTTCTCACTCAACTTTTACATGTTCCTTCGATAACTACAAATCTCTTATCTGTGAGACAATTTTGCTTGGATAATTCAGTCTATTTTGAGTTTTATTTCTCTAGTTTTCTTGTGAAGGATTTACAAACACAAGCGGTTCGACTTCAGGGCACCATTAAAGATGACTTGTAAGTTCTCCCAACAACAGTTTCGACCTCACCAAAAACTACTTCCGCACATCATGCACTCATTAGCACTCGCACTTCTCCCTCTACCTGGCACATGAGCCTTGGAAACATTTCACCCAGAATCACGTCTCTTGTTATTAATAGTTTTCAGCTTCCTTTGGATACTAAGTCTACTGCTCACACTTGTACATCATGTTTACAAGCTAAATCACATGCTCTTCCCCATCCTTCTTCTCTTTCCATCTCCACTACTCCTTTTCAATTAATGTTTTTAGATGTTTGGGGTCCGGCATCAGTCTTATGCTCTACAGGTTGTCGTTATTATCTTGATATAGTTGATGACTTTACAAAATACAGTTGGTTGTTTCCTATACAAGCCAAGTCTAATGTTACACCAATTTTTATTACCCTTATGCCTTACATTACAAACCAATTTTCCACTAAAATTCAAATTGTGCAAACAGATGGAGGGGGTGAATTTCAACCCATTCGTAAAAATTTTCAAGATAATGGCATTGGACATCGTCTAACATGTCCTTACTCTCATGTCCAAAATGGTAGTATTGAGAGGCATCANACATCTTATGCAGACTCACTTTCAGCTGGCAACACTCAAGACAGGTTTCGAAAGCATCACTAAGTATTATAACAAAGCTAAGACTCTTGCATCCTCTCTAAGTGCGACAAGTCAATCATTATCACCCACTAAGTTTTCTATCTATCTACTTGTTGGTTTAGGTTCAGATTATGAGTCTCTTGTTACTTCACTCACTAAATGAGCTGATCCTTTATCATCACAACAGATTTATAGTTTTCTCTTAAATCATGAGTCTCATCTTGCTCATCAATCACATTCTCTGTTATCTAGTAATCCACTTTCTACCCATCTTATTGTCGCCAAACTGGCTTCCTCAACTCTTACTCCTTCAAATAATAGAGGCAAGGATGGTTGCACAAACCGAGGTCGAGGCCGTGGTAATGGGAAAGGGTCCTCAAATTCTTTTCTCTAACGGATATGATTCTAGACCTACATGCCAGGTCCGTCATAAGCCGGGTCACACTGCCCTTACTTGTTACTATAGGTTTAATCACGCCTATCAAGCTTCCCCTCCACCATCTTTCTCGGCTAACTATACTACTACTCAGACCTCTCCTACCCCACCTATTTCTAATCAATGGTTCCCAGATAGTGCAACTACGACTCATTTTACAGGAGATGTTCACAATCTCAACTTGGATTCAATGTCTTATCAAGGCTCGAATCGAGTCAGCATTGGAGATGGCTCCTCCATTCCCATCCAACACACTAGTTCGGCTCATTTCCATATGCCCAATGGCAATTTTCTTCTCACTCAACTTTTACATGTTCCTTCGATAACTACAAATCTCTTATCTGTGAGACAATTTTGCTTGGATAAGTCAGTCTATTTTGAGTTTTATTTCTCTAGTTTTCTTGTGAAGGATTTACAAACACAAGCGGTTCGACTTCAGGGCACCATTAAAGATGACTTGTAAGTTCTCCCAACAACAGTTTCGACCTCACCAAAAACTACTTCCGCACATCATGTACTCATTAGCACTCGCACTTCTCCCTCTACCTGGCACATGAGCCTTGGAAACATTTCACCCAGAATCACGTCTCTTGTTATTAATAGTTTTCAGCTTCCTTTGGATACTAAGTCTACTGCTCACACTTGTACATCATGTTTACAAGCTAAATCACATGCTCTTCCCCATCCTTCTTCTCTTTCCATCTCCACTACTCCTTTTCAATTAATGTTTTTAGATGTTTGGGGTCCGGCATCAGTCTTATGCTCTACAGGTTGTCGTTATTATCTTGATATAGTTGATGACTTTACAAAATACAGTTGGTTGTTTCCTATACAAGCCAAGTCTAATGTTACACCAATTTTTATTACCCTTATGCCTTACATTACAAACCAATTTTCCACTAAAATTCAAATTGTGCAAACAGATGGAGGGGTGAATTTCAACCCATTCGTAAAAATTTTCAAGATAATGGCATTGGACATCGTCTAACATGTCCTTACTCTCATGTCCAAAATGGTAGTATTGAGAGGCATCATCGACATATTGTCGAGATGGGTCTCTCCTTAGTAACTCAAGCATCAATGCCCACCAAATGTTGGGCATTTGCATTCCAAACCGCAATTTATTTAATCAATTGAATGCCTACATCCAATTTAAAAAAGTAATCTCCCTTTTATAAATTGTTTGGACACCCACCTAATTATCAATTTCTTAAGGTTTTTGTGTCCACCTATTGGCCAAATATTCTCTCATTTAATAAACATAAAATGGATCTTCGATCTAAAATGTGTGTTTTTATGGGTTATAGTCCTGGCCATAAGGGGTATCGCTGTTTTGATCCATCCTCGGGCCAAACCTATATCTCTAGGGATGTACGGTTTGATGAATCCAACTTTCCCTTTAAATCACTGACCCAGTCCACTTCACAGCTAGTTTTTCCATCTAGACCCAATGTCAATGGGCCACTCACCTTAATTACATTTGGTTCCTTTTCGCCTATCTCACTAAACACACCCTTCACTCATACGTCCAGCCCAAATGATCATTCAAGCCCAACTTTAACTCATTAATCCTCAGACAGTCAACCTAACTCTCTAAGCCCAGTAATAGTGCCTCTTTCTTTGGTCTCTACCTCGATGTCGTCTCCTCTTCCCAACTCAAACCCTGATCTTGCCGATACATCTTAAATAAGCCATGATCAACTATATCACTCCCTGCAACCTACACATCCCATGATCACTCAACTCAAAGCCAACATCCACTGCCCTAGGGTTCGCATAGATGGAACAATTTCCTGGCCCCCTTCCAAACATTCCCTCTCTCTCACAGAATCTTCACTTGCACCAGTACTTGAAGAACCCTCTAATTACACTGATGCAGCTAAGTATCTTGAATGGAGAGAGGCAATGAAGCTTGAATTTCAAGCTTTATTGCAAAATTCCACTTCGGAACTTATTCCATCGTCACCTTCCTTCAACATCTTGGGTCCAAAATAGATTCTCAAAACCAAACATAGAGTTAATGGATTCCTTGAAAGGTGCAAGGCTCGTCTTATTGCTAAGGGATTTTACCAACAACCAGGGTTGGACTACTCAGAAACTTTTTTTCCGGTGGTAAAACATGTGACTATTCGGATTCTTCTCTCTCTTGCCGTCACTCTTAATTGGACTTCCAAAATGCTTTCCTTCATGGTGACCTGGAAGAGGCAGTCTATATGCACCAACCTCCTAAATTTGTTCATCTAGATTTTCCTACACACGTGGGTAAGCTCAAAAAGGCCATCTATGGCCTTAAACAGGCACCAAGGGTCTGGTTCTCCAAGCTAAGTACTCAACTCATTTCTCTAGGATTTCATGAATCTCAGTTAGATACATCTTTGTTTGTATTTCGAAATTCTGCTCATGTTTTGTTTGTGCTTGTTTACATGGATGACATAATTGTCACTGGCTCTGATTCTCAACCTATTATTGATTTCATTCATGCTCTCGATAAACACTTCCTTGTCAAAGATCTAGGGCAATTGCATTTTTTCTTAAGTACAAAGGTTCACAGAAATAATCAAGGTTTATTTTTAAATCAGTCCAAGTATATTTCTGATTTACTTCAACGTACCAATATGCATCAAGCAAAACTAGTTTCAACTCCCATGTCAACTTCCACCAAACTAACAATTGTTTATGCATCATCTTTTGAGGATCCTCAACTATATCGCAGTGTCATAGGAAGTTTACAATATTTAGCATTCACTCATCCCGATATTTCATTTTCAGTCAATAAAGTTAGCCAATTCATGCATTGTCCAAAAATTTATCATTGGCAAGCTATCAAGCGTATGCTACGTTACTTACGTTTTACTACTCACATGGGCCTTCATTTTTTCAAACATTCATCTCATAACATTTCAGCCTACTCCGATGCTGACTGGACTGGATGCCCTAATGACAAGAAATCCACAGGGAGGTTCTGTGTATTTTTTAGTTCACACCTTGTTTCTTGGGATTCTAAAAAGTAACCCACGATAGCGAGGTCCTCAACTGAGGTTGAGTATAAGGCGGTAGCCAATACTCCTTGTGAAATAATTTGGATTTAGTCACTGTTAAGAGACCTTGGGATTTTTTTGCAAAAACCCCCCAACACTTTAGTTTTAGACTGCTTTATTATATTTTCCCTCTACGTTTATAAACTGTACACAATTTGCATGTCTGCACACATTTGCAAATGGCGATAAGGTATGTGACCTAAGTGGTCATCACCCCGGTATCACAGCTTCTACCTAATCACACGTGCGGGTTGAGGGTGCCACGAATATTATAAACCCAACAATAACGAATATGAGCATAAGTCCAAATTTACAATCCTGACAATAAAAACACTAGCATATTAAAAAATATCAATATTACAACTCAACAATAATAAAATTGTAATTTTGAAATAAAATCTAAATGAGTTATTGCAGATTGATTTAGGGTTAAGCGGGTTGACCCGTTTATTAATTGTGTATTAACAGGTCAACCCATTTTGACCCAAACCTATTTATATCAAATCCAAATTCGCTAATTTCGTGTCGTGTTCGTGTTGAATTTACGCATCGTGTCATATATTGCTAATCCTAATAACCTCAACATTTTTCAATTTTTGTTATTATACTATTGTACCAAACATCCCAAGATACCAAAGCTTTTGCTAAAAACCCTAACCAATGGAGCCTAAAGTTTCACAAAAGGGACCAAAATTTGTTGCACAAGTCACTCAAAATTTAAGACCAAGGGTTTAAAAAATCTCATGAATTTTGGTTTGGTTTTTGGTCTAGGATTCGATCCTACCATCTTCTATCTGCATCAAATCATATCACCCCAAATTAATGTAAACTATTTTGCTTTTTTGTCTTGAACTGTCTACATGAATAAATAAATATATTATTGACAACATTTTGTACTTTTTCTTTTGTTATTTTATTTTTGGTTAACTTTTATCACAAAAAAATTGACAAATCTCAAACGTGATCGAAGCTTTGCTACTCATCATTTCTATACATCACACACCATACTTTATTTTATTTTTTACTTTTTAAATTTTCTTTATTTTTTCTTTATTTTATTCTTCCTAAACTAATTAATTTCTTCTACTCATCATTCTTATACCATATATTTGATAAGAGAAAAAAATAAAAAATAAATAAAAAAAACTATGTATGGTGTGAGGATGATAAGTAGAAATTTTTAAATAATGATATAGACACTACTCTTTTTACAATTCGGTTTTAAATATAAAGTATTTTTATAAAATAAGTTGTAAAACAGTTATAAGAGCATCATTATTATTATATATATATATAACCATATTTTAAAACATAATTACAAATGAGTTGTAAAAATATTATATTTATATAATTTTTCTTACTTTTAATAGCCCAAAGTTTTCTCTTTTTTATTACTTATTCTTGGATGGATCCGATTCACACGGCTGCTTATGAAAAGTAGAAAGCAAAATCAAATTACATTTCAAGGTGGGTGGGTATGGGTCGAGGTGCATGCAATCAAAGCATCTAACCCATGTTATATGAATTATTGAGAAAATCAAACAAAGTGGAAATCCCAAATAGTTTTCTTTTCTTTTTTAAGTGTAAAACAGAGGAGATTATTTCATAGATAGTCTATTCGAAAATTTTAACATTCCTTTAAGAATTTATATTTTCATCAAAGGGATGCTTAGAAATATGAATTTTTGAAAACTTGACTGAAACTATGCTTGGGAATGGCTAAAAATATGATAGAATTTCCAAATTTTGATACTCTCATATATGAGTTACTCATAGATATCCTGTAAAAATAATTTATTCCTTTCAAAATATTTTTATATTTTTCTTTTGAAGAGTACGAGACTATTTATTTGGACCGATTATTTGATTTATTTCTTTTATTCCAAGGCCTGAAGCCTGAACAGACTTTAGTGGTATCCATTCCTGGCGCATCAAAATAGATTTTCAAATAGAAACAAAGCATAGGAAGTAATTTGATATAATTCTTGTATAAATAATGATATTTGCAGTTTTAGAGTATTCAAATCTTACATATTTTATTTAAAAAAAGTAAATAAATCTGAAATTCATATGAAAAAACTTTTTTTTAACGGTAGACCTTACTTTTTTCAAAAGGAGTACGTGGGACTTGCATACCTTATTACTATATATATCATTACCCATATTATGTATATGTTGATGTGTACAAGTTTTGTACTAACTTCTTTAGAAAACTAGCAAGGATCCTACGTGCAAAAGGCATGTATGCCCGGTTGAAAATACTACTACATTTTATCAAGATAAAAGAAGCAGAAAATGTAAAATTATGGGACATATAACAAATCAAATGTTTAGAACTCATTATATTGAAATCATAATAGGACATACAATGCTCCACTTGTTATTCACTTAGACATCTTCAAATAATAATAATAATTTTCTTATAAATGAAAAATTGAAATAAATGCATTAGAAAAAATCAATATGAAATGCATTACCAAGGAAAATAAAGAGTGGACGAAAATTAAAGACCAATCATGGACTAATATATAAATTGGAATCTAAAAATATGAATTTCATTTTGTAAATGATTATAATATTAGTCTAACAATTATTATTTATTTTTATAAATTACTACACAAAATAAGATGATGATAATTGCTATTTTTTCCCAGATAATATTATATAGGAATAATCATAATATTTTTAAATATTTTTATGAATTATTATGCATAGCACGCTCACACGAGACAAATAATGGTATATCGCACCTAGGTAAGCAAAGAGTGCTCGCAACTCAGGGCGATCACCTTAAAGAGTAACAATGCCAAGTTGAGCACTGCAGGAGAAGTGTGAAGCTTACCCCCTGAGTGGGCAGAGAGTAAAGAGAAAGTACTAGCCCACTAGAGAGAAATAAACTGCACTTGAGGCGAGCATAAGTACTGGCACCTGAAGCGAGCAAATAGTTGTTCTAATATTGGTTGGTTTTTTATAACTAATTGTTTTTGTTGCTTTTGATCAAGTTGTAATAGTAGTTGCAATTCGGTCATTGCACCAGATCACCTAGCAAGGTCAATCTTTGCAAGACCTCCTTATGATTCCCAAGTAGGGTCGAGCAACTCTCCATTCCCAAGCAATCTGTTGGCAAAGTTATTCTGAGCTATGTCAGTTGGTCAAAACACTACTCAAGATACTGAGTAAAGCAAGAAAGTAATCATTCCTTGGGATTAATGAGCTAGGCTAGTTTGGCCAACATAGTACTCAGCTCAATTGAATTAAGCAAGAAAATAAATCTTGCTTTAGATCACCAAGCATGCCAATATGATCAAGACACTGATAGGGATAATCATGCAGAGCAAGAAAATGATCCTTGCTCAAGAACATTGAGCATGCCATTTGATCAAGACATTGCTCGAGATCATTGAGCAAGACTAGTCCAATCAAAAACTGCTCGGGATAATCGAGCAAAGCCAGTCATATCAAAATATTGCTTTGGATAATTGAATAGAGTATGAAAATAACTCTTGATCGAAATCATCAGGTAAGCCTAGTCAGTCAAAACACTGCTCATGATAATTGAGCAGAGCAAGAAAATAACGATCGGTCTTTTTTCGCACATTAAGCACACATGACTAAAGCAACCTAAAACCTTGCAGTCTTGTTTCGCAAAAGAAATCAGCAATAAAGTTTTAAGAAGGAGACTATCGTAGTCTCTTGAGAAGGAAACCCTCTCTTAAGTGTACTGGAATTGAGGCAAGCAACATCATCTCGCACCCTGAAGAGCAACAATACTCAACCCCTAGGAAAGTAGAGTGGAAAATGGGAGTTCTTGCTCTCGAAAGAGAATAAATGCATGCCCGAGGTGAGCACAAGTGCTGGCACCCAGGAAAAGGAATAATAGCTCACACCAGGGCAAGCGACATCATCTCGAACTAGGGAAAGAAATAGTAGCTTGCATTGGGGCTAGCAAAGAGTACTCACACTCCAAGGCAAGCACCTTAAAAAGCAACAGTGCTAACCCCAATGCAAGCATCTGTTAAACACACATGTTGACCCAACCACACCTGTTGACCTAACCACACCAACCTAATATAAAGATTTCAATGAGTTTTTCATCATCATAGTCGCTTTACAGATATTGCCTTGAGTTTGAGAGTTCGAGGAGCAAGAGATGCAGCAAGACTTGGTGGTATTCATGTTGCAAATGTGGTGCTGTAATTGTCTATGAGAACCAAGAAACTTACACTCACACCTGCAAAAAAAAAAGAAATGAGAGGAAAAGTAAGTAATGGCTTTGTTTCAAATAAAAAGAACAATTTGGGTTCCCATGGAGAGGAAATGTCTGGTAATTGAGATAACTAAGAATTTTATAGAATGAAAACAGATAATAGAAAGAGAAGCATTAAAAATAGAATATCATAAGAGATGATTCTAGAAGGAAAATTAAAAAGCAGTGTAAAGGTGCTAGAAAGAAGACACTGAGGTCCTCGAATACAGGGCAAGCAAAATGACTAAAAAGGCCTTCAAAAGCACATCTCCCCCTACACAACCAGAGATATTATAGGCAAAAGTCAAGTCTTTTTACATTCGATAGAGATAATCAAATAATGATACATACAAAATTAGGGGTAATAATATGTGACATGACTAGTTAACTCAATATTAACACAACACGATAAAAACAGATTAGGGGGTTCGGGCCAAAACGGGTTGACCCGTTAAAATACGATTTCATAATGGGTCACTAACGACCCGTTATGACCCATTAAGAAAGTTGAATTTACATTTATATTATAATTGAGATTGTAATATTAATATTTTACAATATGTGTTTATCATATTTGAGATTTTAACTTTAATATTATTACAATGTATATTTATCATATTTGGTACTGTTGAAATTTTAATGTCAGTATTTTTATTGTTTGGATTGTAATTTTGGATTTGTAATTAGTTTTAGGTTTTTTTTTAGATATTGTTTATATTTTAATATATAAAAAATTAATCAGACTAAATGAATTGAAATGGGTCTCATTAACGTAAATGGGTTGAAATAGGTTAGGTCATGTTGTGTTGTGTCAATCTATTTCGTATTCATTAACAGTTCAAAAAGCGTCGTGTCATGTCAGTCCGTTATCTTAATGGATCGTGTTAAAGTTTGAGATTTTGATATGAAATCTTTAACGGGTCATGTTCGGATTGACCTATTAAGTATAATGTATATGTCTTGACACGACACAAATATAATCCGTTAACACGATATGACACCCCTATTGACACAACATATTTCACAATATATTTAAAACACATGTTTTAAACTGAGGATATTTTTGTAAAGTAATGTTACTTTTATAAAGAATTTTACAAAAATATCATTCATTTTAAAATATTATTGTGTAATGTGTTGTGAAAAATGATTTTCTTGTAAATACATGAAATGTATTTGATGGATGACCATTAGAATTCTCTTATGTTCATGTATCTCTATTTTTCATGTTTATGTATCCTTTTGATTCATGTATTGTCATTCTTTAAGATCATGTACTCATTTAATATCATGTATCCTCCACGCCTATAAAAAGGTATTTTGATGAGCATTTGTAAGTAACACACAACAAGGAAGTTGAGAGAAATAATATTTAGTTCATGAAGAACTAATTCTAGATATTGTGGTCTTTCAATTCTCTTGCTACTTTTCTTTAATTTTACAATGCGTTATCAGCAAGAGACTCTAGCCAACCATTATATCATTTTGATATTTGGTAAGATATTTGTGAACCATTCTAGATCACTGTAAGTTTTTATTCTATAAATATTGATATATGTTTATTGCGATAAAAACTATTCTATAAAATTTTGATATGATCTATGTGATATTATATAGAGTATAACATTATCATATCAATGCGACAAATATTCTTGTCTTATATACGTTAGTTCGATTTTAAATATTTCTTTCTCATTCAATACTCATTAATTTTATGGGGTAGTTTAAGGGAGTAATACATGTATTAGAAGACCGTAATTTGCCCAAAAACTTGTTATGATTAAATACACCTGAAGTTGTACATTTGAAATTCTATAGAGAAACAAAAGTCACCAATAATGATATATTTGAAATGAAACATATAATATATTCACGTTTCAAATGTGCCCCTACAGTAGCAATATCGAGTGCGAATGTTCAGTAAGTATTTGAACTAATATCTTGTTACTAGTGTCTGAATAAAACGAGCTGTCAATAAAAAATACCAGTCTCATCAATCGGTTTTATTCCATTCACTGAAGCGAATGAAATCCATTTTCATCAAAGGAATTCATGGTCGCGTACGTGGACTTAATAAAAAAAATCATCTAGATCATGAAGCGTGTATTCAATATTTCTTAAAGAAAAGTACTTCATACCACCAGAAGTGGAACTATACCATAACAAAGAAAGATGAAAGTAAATACTTGCAAAATAAATCTATAAAGAAATATGAAGCTAAATATCACTTGTTTGGTATGAAATGGAATTGGTTACGTACTTGACGTACGTCCAAACATTTGGTGAACCTATATCAAGTATCTATGAAATAAAAGGAAAAATGAGTCAAAATGAATTTTGCTGATCACAAAAATCCAAAAGATCATCTAACTTATTTTGATAATCTAAATATGATGGTTCTAATTCATTTCAATAATTCTAATTTCTTTGTAGATCCATACAGAATAAATTCAAAGAGGATGATATTGAGCTTCTAAGAGCTAAGTTTATATTGCTATCTTCTAAATCTCCTGAAGAGAAAATAATATTTTAATTAGTAATACATATGACCATCATAATTAATTTTTTTATTACATTATGTTTGAGTCGTTATCTTTTAATACATCTTGTTATACTTTCTTTTACATTAATAAAGTTTTATATATGTTTTGCTTTTATTAAGGAACCATTGATTTTATTGATCAATTTGAAGAGAATTGATAGATATGTATATCTCGCAGACAGTTGTATCACACATACAATTATTGAATATAAGAAATATTTCAATATTTAAGATTGAATAGAGCTAATGTCAATACCATATCCGGTTCTTCAAACCTAATTAAAAGCTCTAGAAGAGCAAATATAATGTTATTAAAAAGAACAAAATTTTGTATTGACGATATTTTGTATTCTTCAAAATCTAGAAGAAATTTACTAAGTTTTAAAGATATTCGTCGTAATGGTTGTTTTGTTGAAACCATTAATGGAGGCAGTAATGAATATCTTTACATTACTTCTATGATATCGGGCCAAAAGCTCATTTAGTAAAACTGACAGCTTTCTCTTTGGGGCTTATATTATACAACTATGAGCACAATTGAATCAAATATTGTAATGCATTGGAAGTACTTTGATCCAAAAACTCTTATGCTTTGGCATGATCGTCTTGGATATCCGAGATCAATTAAGATGTGATTAATAATTGAGAAATCACATGGACATCCCCTAAAGAACCTGAAAAGTCTTTTATCAATTGATTATTCATGTGCATCATGTTTTCAAGGAAAACTTATTATTAGACTATCCCCTTTAAAGCAGTAATTGAATCTCCATAATTTTTTAGAAAGAATTCATAGAGACATATGTAGGCTAATACATCAGTCATATGGACCATTTAGATATTTTATGGTTTTAATAGATGCATCAACTAGATGGTTACATGTATGTCTACTCTCTATTCGTAATGTTGCATTTTCTAGACTTCTTACACAAATTATTAGATTATGAGCTCAATTTCCTGATTATCCAATCAAGTTTATCAAATTGGATAATGTAACAGAATTTACATCTCAAACATTTGATGATTATTGCATGTCAATAGGAATTCATGTTGAACATTCAGTTGTCCATGTACATACTTAGAACGGTTTGATCTAATCGTTTGTTAAACGACTTCAATTAATTGCTAGATATTTGCTTATAAGAACACAACTGCTTGTTTCTGCTTGAGATATGCAATTTTACATGTTGCATCATTACTTCGGATTATACTAACTGCCCATAATAAATATTCCACATTGTAACTTGCTTTTGGTCAACCACTAAATACTTTTCATGTTCATATTTTTTATTATGTTATCTATGTTCCAATTGTACTTCCCAAATGCACTAAGATGAGCCCTCAACGAAGGCTTGAAATTTATATTAGTTTTGATTCTCTTTCTATTATTAGATATTTTAAACCTTTAACTAATGATATTTTTAAGGCACGTTTCGAAAATTGTTATTTTGATGAAACAATTTTTCCATAATTAGGAGAAGAAAATGTGCTTGGAGTACAAAGAGAAATGACATGAAATATTTCGACATTATCTCATATTGATCCAGACACAAATCAATATGAATTGTAAGTTCAAAGGATTATTCATTTATAAGGTATTGCAAATCAATTATCAAATGCATTTATTGATAGTAAGAAAATAATAAAATATTATATTTCAATTTCTAATATCCTTGTGAGGATTGAAGTCCTGCAAGACAATCAAGAAATCAACAAACAAATAAATCTAAGACATACCTGAAGCATGAAAAACCGATTGGTACAAATGATAAGATTTTCCGAAAGAGAAAAGTAAAAAAGAAAAAAGAAATTGATTTTCTTGAAGAAACCATACCCATAAAACAGGCAACAAAATCAATTGATCCATCCAAACTTTCAACACCAAATTCTTCTGAAAAAGAATCTCTTGAAAAGGAACAGGTACCTGAAATCGTGAGATATAAAACACGACTTGTTGCACAAAGTTTCTTACAGAAATCTAGTATTGATTTTCAAGAAACATATTCTCCTTAAAGGATTCAATTACATTCAAATTTTTGATTATTTTGGTAGTAATAGAAAGCTTAGGTATGCGTTTAATGGATGTGATTACCGCATATTTATATGGATCACTAGATAATAATATATACATGAAAATTTCTGAAGGATATAAATCACAAGAAGCATATAATTCAAAATTCAGAAGTATTTATTCTACCAAGCTATAAAAATCATTATATGGTTTAAAGCAATCCGGACGCATGTGGTACAATCGTCTTAGCAAATATCTATTGAAAAAAAAGAATTTGAGAATAGTCCAATTTATCTATCTGTTTTTATTAAGAAGTCAGAGACTAGATTCGCAATTATTACAGTATATATGGATGATTTAAATTTTATTGAGACTCTAGAAGAGGTTACGAAAAACTGCAACTTATTTGAAAAATGAATTTGAAATGAAAGATTTTGAAAAAACTAGATTTTGTCTTGGTTTACAAATTGAACATCTTTCAAATGGAATTTTAGTCCATTAGTTTACATATGCAGAAAAGTCCTAGAGCACTTTTAAATGGATAAAACTCATCATTTAAGCACTCTAATAGTTGCTCGATTATTTGATGTTGAGAATGATCATTTTCGTCCTCGATGGAAAGATGAAGAAATTCTTGGTCCAGAAATACCATATCTTAGTGCAATTGATACTTTAATGTATCTTGCAAATTCTATGAGACCTGATATTGTATTTTCAGTCAACTTACTAGCAAGATATAATTATGTACCAACTCGAAGACATTGGAATGAAGCTAAACATGTTCTACGTTACTTTCATGGTATGATCAACATTGAGTTATTTTATCCAAAAGAGTCAAGTACAAATTAATTTTATCCGCATAAAGGATGTTCTCAAATTGGTTATCTATTTACATATAGAGGTGCATCTATTTTATGGAAGTCTTTCAAACAAACAATAGTAGCTACTTCTTCCAATCACTCATAAATTATTGCAATACATGAAGTAAGTCAAGAATGCATTTGGTTAAGATCAATAATTCAATATATTCAAAAAAAGTGTGGTTTATCTACAATCAAAGGCGGCCCAACAATATTATACGAAGATAATGCGGCATATATTATGTAAATAAGAAGCGGCTACATCAAAGGCGATAGGACCATGTATATTTTACCAAAATTCTTTTATATACACAAGCTTCAAAAGAGTGGTGATATTGATGTCAAGGAAATACATTTAAGTGATAATTTGACAGATTTATTCACTAAAACTTACCAACTGTAACATTAAAAAAGTTGGTACACAATATTTGAATGCGACAACTCAATGATCTTTTATCATGAACAATTGACGATTTGTATATCTATGAGGTGAAGTCAATCATCATCTGTATTGTACTATTTTTCCTTTACTAAGGTTTTATCCATATGGTTTTCCTTTGCAAGGTTTTCATGAGGTAATCTTAAAACATTCAAAGATACATTAGAATGTTGTATTTGTTTTCTTTTGCCATAAGTTTTTCCCACTAGATTTTCTTTGATTAGGTTTTAACAAGGTATATTCTTTGTGTATGGTCATCCAAGAGGAACTGTTGTAAACACATGGAATGTATTTGATGGATGACTATTAAAATTCTCCCATATTCATGTATCCCAATTTCCTATATTTATGTATCCCTTTGATTCATCTATTATCATTTCCTAAGTTCATGTACTTATTTAATATCATATGTCTTTAATGCATATAAAATGGTATATTGAGAAGTATTTGTAAGTGACACACAACAATAAAATTGAGAGAAATAATATTTAGCTTCTCAAAAACTAATTCTAATATTATGATATTTCAATTCTCTTGTTGTTTTTTTTTTTTTTTAATTTTAAATTTTACAACAGATTTTTATTTATTAATTTTCTTTTTCTAAATTGTGTTGAGAAAAACGAGAGAGAGAGAAAGAGAGTGAGTAATAACGTAAAATAAAAAATAGAATTAGGGAATAAATCCAAAAGCATCCAAAGAAGAGAACCGCATGGTCCACCACCACCACCTCAATTCAGGAGCGCAGGTGCCAGACTTCCCCAGGGCCCAAAGCCTACACAGGAAGAGCCGAAGAGAGAGGGAAAAACAAACATAAACCCCCAAGCTGCGCCTTTCCCTGCAGCAACCGACCACGTCCGTCCTCAGGTGCTCCTTCCCTCTCCCCCTTTATATCTATTTTGTTTTATTTCATTTTTATTTTGGTTTTTTTTTTTTTGAAATTTTCACCATATTCCTACTCTTCCACCAAACCCGATGACAAAATTTGCTTACAAACAGAATGTCAGATCTTGGGTTCAATCGATTTTTCCGAAGGAAGTACCTTTACATTAGAAACTGTTGTGGAAATTGAATTCCTACTTTGGAAATGCCCTCGAATGTGTTATGGGATTGGGGTTTAGAGTAGGAAAAGGAAATGGGAATCAATAGGATTTGGATTTCGCAATCTTCGGATCCGCTCTATGAATGACTGATTCGTGGTCTAAGAGCCAGGCCGGCACGGCTTTATGGCTGATTCTGTAACTTAGGTATTGTCGTATTTTGGAGAGAAATAGGAAAATTGAACGATTTTTTGCGTTTTTTGGTTGCTTGGAAAATGTAGGTAGAGTGGGAAGAAAATTTTGGAATTCTGAGTATTGGGTTTTTCTTATTGTTCAGGCCTTCAGGTCACAGGACGACAAAAATACCGTCGCTTGCCTGAGCCTTATACCAGGTAAGTTTTGTACATTATACTTATAAAACATTCTTAAATTTATTTTATTTTTTTTATATGGGGCTACAGAATTTTCTTGGCAAAGATGGTGCAGTAAAAAATTAGCATCTTAATTTTTTTTGTTCAGGAATGAGGTTTTATTGGTGGGGTTTCTCAGGTATGGTGGATACTTCTTTCTGAGACCTACTTGTAGGTTTTAGTGGTTGAAAATGGCAGAACCAAACTCTGTCGATGGCATTCTGGAATTTCTGCAAAGAAATCGGTTTACAAGAGCTGAGGCAGCTTTGCGCAGTGAGCTGAACAATCGTTCGGATTTGAACGGTTTCCTTCAGAAGCTTATGATTGGAGACAAAGGTAAGGACTTGGGAAATGCGTTAGAGAAGGAGAGTGGGGACAAAATATTAGTGGAAAATCAAGGTTCTGTGCCTCGGGATAGCCGTAGTGTTTCACAGGAATTAATTGTGAAAGAGATAGAGTGTGGGACTGGTAGAAATGGGTCTGACATCAAATGGAACAATGCTGCTGCTCCTGGTGACCGGAATAAAAATAATGAGTTGGTTGGGACGAGTGACAAGAGCTTCACTTTCTTGAAAGGGTCGGAGGATACAGTGATTGATTTGTATTCGTTGAAGTTCAATCTTAGTAATGGTCCTGCTGGAGCTTATCAGAATGATGATGATAGCAGTACTAATAGTAACTATTTGGAGCTTCAGAGATTGGGACAACCGAGGTACCCTACAAGTGAAGTTCCCGATGCTGCTGGTAAAGCCCGTCTCAAGACTGGAGAAGAGATTAATTTATCTGCTGAAAAGAGAACTTCATGGCTTGGAAGTACTAGTAAAGCGAATCTGGAACCCAAGTATGAGAGAAGCCAAGCAAGTGAGCCTAAAGGACTTGATCAGAAACTTAAGACTAGTAGCACATATTTCAAAGAAAACTTTTCAGATAATCCATGGTCTAGAAGTGAGGAGCGCACAAACTCATCTTCTGATATGTGGACAGATTGTTCTGTCAAGACTGTTTTTCCGTTCGCCAAGGGGGATATGTCAACCAGTTATGATAATGCTGCAGGTTCTGTCGAAAAAGAAGGGAAGAAAAAGTCAGAAATGATTGATTTTAGGGCAGCAATCAAAGAACAAGTGGATAAGGTGGGAAGAACCTTGTTCTTAGGTAATTCACAAGGAGGATCCGAGCATAATGCTAACAGTTTGAGTTTTCCCTTTCCATCCGAGAATCAGAAGGAAGAATTACCTAGGTTGCCACCTGTTAAACTGAAATCAGAAGACAAGTCAGTGAATGTTAATTGGGAGGAAAAGTTTGAGAGAGGAGGACCTGGTGCAAAACTCACCAGTGCTGATAACACTCCCCTTATAGGGTCATACCTGGATGTTCCTATCGGACAAGAAATTAACTCTGCAGGTTAGCTCATATGATGGATATGATCAGATGATTTCTTTGCTTACAAATAGTTTTCTCTTTTGTCTCCAAACAAACCTGTTTGTTGATTATTTGGGTTTCTTGTGTGTACTTATACTCTCCTTCTCTCTCTCTCTCTCTCTGTTTTTTTTTTTCATCTAATTCGAAAAATTGTGGTGGTGTTTCAAAGGAAGTACCTTTATGTTGCAGATGCTTCAAGCCCAGTGAACCTTTTATATGAAACTCAAACAATAAACTGTAACACACTTGAAACTCATGACAACTTGTGCAAAGCTGCTTATACTTAGCAATATACTCAAAAAATGGCATACATAAAAATATACAAACATTGGAATCGTATTACAGAATACATTGATGGAACACCTTTTTTTTAACGTTTGGGCAAGTAAGAACACCTTTATTTAACAAACTGGAAATCTGAAACTATTATTATTATAATTATAATTTTTATTTTGACAGATTCCATGCTTGTGTCTTTTATTTAATGATTTTTTTTCCCTTTTGGTTGGCCAATTGCACACACACCTGAGTGGGTCTTGATTCCTCAACTGCTGTTTAAGCTGTAGCTTGCCCATGCATGTACTTTTTTTTTTTTTTTTTGAGTAAGAAACTTCAATGAAAAGAGAAAAGAATGCGAAGTGTGTACTTTGGAATATGTTTCTGAGCATTGCCACTTTTTGTGTTACTATTGATCTGAGAATATGTCTTTTCCTTGCTAGTTGAAACCACATACCAGAACACTAATCACTGTATTGGTGGGTTAATCACCTTTGAAATACGTATCCCCGTCCCTTCTCTTATTGCATATTCTTGTGTTTGTGTATATGTTATGTTACAGGAGATGTTACAGGAGTCTAGCTTGTGATCTTTGCACATTTCATTTTTTGACTTTATAATTCTTGATTCATCAACTTCTGAACCTTGTGAAAGGACATTATTATTTCTACTTTATATATATGACATCATTTCTTAACATTTATGTAAATTGTTTAAATCTATTGAAGCTTATGCCATCAGTCTGGCCATGTGCATTGCAGTTTAGAATTTGATACATTCAAAGTATAGAATTCAACTTAAGTGCCTCTGTGTGCATCTGTTATATGTCATATTGCTGCTCAAAATCATTCAGCTAATATTTTGGAATGGTTTTTGAAATTCCACAATGTGGGGGATACACTTTTTATGGCTGGTGAAATCTTGGAATCTCATATGTTTTTTGGCTGTTTTGTTTAACCAAGCATGCTCAATTATTTAGCTTTGAGAGCTGTCGAATTTATCTGGAGCAGGTCCCAATTTCTGGGTTCAACAAGTTCTTTTCAGTCACTCTTTTGTTGGTCCTTTTTTTACCTTTTCTGTTCTTTTTAATTGAATTCTTGCTGAGAAATAAGGAATCCTGGCTTATGATTGAATGCACAGCTGGAAAAAGAATCCCGGGAGGTAGTTGGCTATCTGTAAGTCAGGGAATTGCAGAGGATACATCTGATCTGGTTTCTGGTTTTGCTACCGTTGGTGATGGANCTGGGTTCAACAAGTTCTTTTCAGTCACTCTTTTGTTGGTCCTTTTTTTACCTTTTCTGTTCTTTTTAATTGAATTCTTGCTGAGAAATAAGGAATCCTGGCTTATGATTGAATACACAGCTGGAAAAAGAATCCCGGGAGGTAGTTGGCTATCTGTAAGTCAGGGAATTGCAGAGGATACATCTGATCTGGTTTCTGGTTTTGCTACCGTTGGTGATGGATTAAGTGAATCTGTTGACTATCCAAATGAGTATTGGGACTCTGATGAATATGATGATGACGATGATGTTGGATATATGAGACAACCTATCGAGGATGAGGCTTGGTTTCTGGCTCATGAAATTGATTACCCAAGTGACAATGAAAAGGGCACAGGGCATGGCAGTGTCCCAGATCTGCAGGATAGAGCTCCAACCAAAGATGAGGATGATGATCAATCTTTTGCTGAGGAGGATTCTTACTTCTCTGGTGAGCAGTACTTCCAAGCAAAAAATGCTGCACCGGTTACAGCTACAGATGATCCTATAGGGCTGTCAACAACTGACATATATGGAAGGACTGACGATAATGATTTAATTGCTCAATATGATGGACAGTTGATGGATGTAGAAGAACTGAATCTGATGCGCACAGAACCTGTCTGGAAGGGCTTTGTGACTCAGACAAATGAACTCATCATGTTAGGGGATGGGAAAGTTCTGAATGAGAGTGGGAGGTTGCAAATAGATGATATTTGTCTAGATGATGATCAACATGGTTCAGTCAGATCAATTGGTGTAGGGATCAACAGTGATGCTGCAGATTTTGGCAGTGAAGTACGGGAAAGTTTGGTTGGAGGCAGTAGTGAAGGGGATCTAGAATACTTTCGTGATCATGATGTTGGACTTGGTGGGTCTAGACATCCTCATCACTTGGACAAGAAATATATTCATAGATCAAACAGAGAGAGAAAGAAAAGTACCCATCATGAGGCCAACAAATATGTCATTGGGAATGATAAAGGTGTAAGTATGCAGATGAAAAATCAGACTGATGGGGGATTTTCGTTTCCCCCACCACTGAGAGATGGACAGTTGGAGCTGCCAGGCTCTAGTAAATCTTTATGGTCAAATAACTGCAATGCCATCACCAGTGATGAAACTGATGCCTGTCTTAATGCTTTGGTGGGGCCTGATGACATGCTTGCTTCATGGAGGCGGAGAAGTAGTGATTCTTCACCGGCCAAAAGTTCCCGGGATGAAAATAATGCTAATGCCGTGAGATCCTCTGATTCTACTCCTTCAACAGTCTCTAATTATGGTTATGATGAAAGAGAGCAGGCAAAGCTAGAAGAAGACAAAACAACTAGTGGCTTAAGGGAAGAAGATCCGGTAGCATCACTCGAAGATGAAGAGGCAGTAGCCGTGCAAGAGCAAGTACGACAGATAAAGGCTCAAGAGGAGGAATTTGAGACCTTTAACCTCAAGATAGTGCACAGGAAAAACAGGTATGTTTTTTCCTACATTCCCCATCTTTCAGCTGGTTCTTTTTATTCAATGGGCTTTGTATGCTGCCTTTATATCTACATTAAATGTTGAATATTGTTTGTACTTTGGACACTGGTGTTAGTTTTTTTTCCCTTTTTTCTTTTCTCGATTTAGGTTAATAGCCTCTCTCTCTCTCTCTCTCTCCTCACTACCATAGCTACAATATTGACAATAATCCGTCCATACCAAAGATCCATGTCTGATTTATACCAGATAGTTCGAACCTGGATTCCAACTTCTTTCTGTATTAACTGAATCCCCTGCCCCCCTCCCCTCCCAAAACAGTTTTGTCTTCTATATCACTAAGAAAAAAACTAAAGCATGTGTAGCATATTTCTAGGATTGCATATTCATGATAGTTACTGTGAATTAGTTGAGATAGAGAGACTTGAAAATGAACTCTAGTTTGAGCTCTAGTTTATATGGGTTCTTTTTCCTCTGTGAGAATGGAACTGACTATTGGATGCGTGCCTAACACACCAAGAAAAAAAAATCTCTCTTCATGAGTATTAATTATTATTATTATGCCCTCAATTTTTTTCCTTCTATTTTTTGGTAAGCCTTCAACTTGAAAGTAGTTTGGGTGGCTAAATTATTTTGAAGACTTTATTAGCAATTTTACATAATAGATTTGGTGTACATAAATCATTGGTTGGATTCTGGTTTCCTCATACATAATTAATAGGTCAAATGTGAACTCTGCAAAATGGATTCTTTCATGAAAGGTTCCTTGTGGGATTTCTGAGGTCGTTTTGTTTTTGTCTCCCATGAATGAAACATATCAAGGAAGTATGTGAGGCATTTGATCTTAATTTTAGTTTTTGAATTCAAGGATGATGGTGGCAATCTGTTGCAGATTGTGAAGCCTTATAAGCATATCTTGTTTTCTTTCATCCGCCATTTTTTGTTTTCATGATAAGGACAATTTATGATGACATGCACCTGTGCTTTTCAATTTTTTGGCATTGAGACCCAGTTTTCAATGACCCCATCTCATTTTATGTTGATTTCTTGATGGAAATGCTGATTTGGTGGGGTAACTTCATGTGCCTTGCCACATGTATTAAAGCAATTTATAGAAATAAATGCTGCAAAAAAATACAAATACAAAAAACGCAAAGGGTGAATTTAAAAAATATAAAATTAAAATAATAAAACTAGCAAAAATATAAACCATGTTAATTTTTTGATAGGTACAATAGAAGTTTATTAGTACTCATTAAAAAAGTAGGCGTAGCCCACATGCACGAGATGTGCACAAGAATTAGGAGCTAGAAGTAGATACAAGAAAGTCAGGGAAACTGAGTCCATTAAAATCTACATATATTTCCCATAGAAATAAAGTGTTGAAAAAGAGACTTATAATTTCTGTCAGGGAGCGTTCCTGATCTTTAGAGTTCTTGTCATCCCTTTCCCTCCAAATACACCACATTAGGTATATGGGAACCATCTTCTACTCTGCTGCGATATGTTGGATTCCTTCCAAAAGATGAGCATTTGACACAAGTCCTTCTACCATGCAATCTTTCCTCAAGAGGGAGGATCGACCTTTTCTTGGAAGAATGTAAGGAAAAATAAGGCACTGGTAAGGGTAACATCTTTTGTAGTTGGCAGTGTCAGGGAAGGTTTTAACAGTGGATGAGTCAAGGAAAATGAATGTTGTACTGATGGACTGGTGTTGTATGTGTAAACAGGTGGAGAAAGTGTGATCATCTGATATTTCACCATGAGGTGGCTTGGGATTTATGACATCATATTTAGTACTTCTGGGATTAAATGGGTCATGTCCTAATAGGTGGTCACTTTGATGACTTGTTGCATAGTCCTACTAACCCATAGCGATTTAGAAATTTGGAGGATGGTCCCCTCCCTCGTGTTTGATGATGTGTATTTGGTGGAAACGCAATGCTGGCACTTTTGAAGTTTGTGAGATGAGGGTGTTAAATTTAAGAGCTATTATGTCCTCCTAACTAGGTGTTACCTCTTGTATGCCGCCTTGTGTACTTGGGTTATGCCTATTCTTATTAATACAATCGTTTACTTATAAAAAAAAAAATTTAAGAGCCATTATGTTCAATTCTCTTTATATACATGATGGCGTACAATAGCTTTCACTCCAGTAGCCTTTAGATTTGATGGAACTGTGTTCATTTTCTTCATTCTTACAATTGGGTGTTTTCTTTTGTATTTTTCTTATGTATTTGGCTAGTGTCCTTATAATTTTACTTAATGATTTTTTTCTTAAATAGTAGTTTTTTTTTTTTAACTGTATTTTTTAAAAATTTGGTTTTTATTTTTATTTTAAGTTTTAAGTTTTATTCGTTATTTTGTTAAATTTTTTAAAAATAAAAAGTAGGCTTTTTAAATTTGTAGTTATAGCGTTTCTTGAATTGGTTACTGATATAAAAAAGTTTGTATTTTTTTAATTTGTAGTTTTTAGCTTCTGTATTATATTATGTTTTGTATTTTTTAAATTTCTTTGGGACTCACCTATAAAAAAAAAAAAAAAAAAATTTTTGGGACTCTTGCGTTGTATTTTTTAATTATTTTTATTACACATGGAAAGACGTGGCTCAGGTCTCAATTGATGGAAAATGAGACTGGGGTCTCAATTGTTCAATGGTGGGAATGTCGAGTCTAAGATTTCCAAAATTGAAAATGGGGGGTTTCATGATAAAAAAGTAGAGAAGCACATGTGGGTCATGTGACCATAAATTCCTATAACAATTGGTTCACTGGTGCTATTATCTTTGTATCTCCTTAAATTCTTTGTTGTGTGTCCTTGGTGGAAAATGTAAACTATTTTATGGTAAGCGTTAGTCTTAGTTTGCAAGTTGTAAAAACAGTTAGGTGAATTTTGCATATAACTTTTTCTATCAATTTGGTGCTTCTACTAACAGCATATGCTGAGAACTTGTTTTACCATCACTCATACTGACTCACTGTTTTGTGCTGCCTAAGTAAGCAGGCCTTCCAGTTTATACTCCCTAAAGATTATCTAATTACATCTCTTGTTGCTCAGAACTGGCTTTGAAGAGGACAAGAATTTCCACGTTGTTCTAAATTCAGTCATAGCTGGGCGTTATCATGTTACTGAGTATCTTGGGTCAGCTGCGTTCAGTAAAGCTATACAGGCACATGACCTGCACACTGGTATGGATGTCTGTGTAAAAATTATAAAGAACAACAAGGATTTTTTTGATCAGAGCCTTGATGAGATAAAGCTTCTCAAGTATGTGAATAAGCACGATCCTGCTGACAAGTACCACATTCTTCGATTGTATGATTATTTCTATTATCGAGTAAGTGTAAATATGATTCGACTTGCTATTGGTTCTTCACATGTTATGGCTGCATGGTGCGTTGAGGATTAAATTTATTTGTTGAAACTTGAAAGGAAGATAGAGAGGGGCCTAATACAACTAATTTGAAGAAATGAAGAAGGATATATTAATTAGGAGACAACAGAGAGTATGATTTTAAATAGGATAGAATGGCAGTAACAAACTCATGTGGCTGACCCCAGTTGTGGCGAAGCTGAGCCTTTGGAAGCATGGTGGCTTGTACTGTACCGTTTCCCAGATTCCTGACTGATTACGGCACTATTTAAATGGGGTCAGATCTTGAAGTCAACTTGATGCGGAGCCATAAAACTGGGCCCAGTTTAATTGGAAGTTGTATATAGGGTTACTACAATTTTTGGTTACTTCTTTTACCTGTGTCAACAGCCAAAATTACTCTTACTGTATAGATTAGAAAATAGGAAACTTATGTTGGTCATTCCCTCTCTTGAAGTTTTCTTTTTGTAAATCTTGGCTCATAATATCTCAATTCAGTAGCCAAAAGTTTTCTGTTCCCGATGTGTATTTCTTAAGTCAACTTCGTAGAATGAAATCATTGTAGCCTTGAGAAGGTAAAGGGAAATTAGCTAATGATTTCCGAGTACCAACTTACCAGGATATGAAGTTTAATGTTTTGTGATCCTGGTTGCCAACAGGAGGGATATTGATTTGAGTCTTTTGAGATTGTATAGGTTTTTAAATTCTCTTTCTATAACTAATGCAAGGAGATAAGATTCTGCAGATAGTTGCGCAAACATTTTACTGAGACTTTGTTTCTCATCTATATCTCTTATGTCATCTACATCTCTCTCTGCTCCTGTTAAAAGCATGTAAGACATAAGGTGCTTAATAACTTTGTCAGATGGGGTTAAGAATTGCATTTGTCATATGGTCATTTTTTGTTTTTGACATTGTGCATATGGTTTCTCAATTTATGCTATATTGATCGGTAGCTACCTTTCGCTTTATTTTGCAGGAACATTTGCTAATAGTATGTGAGCTTCTCAAGGCAAATTTATACGAGTTTCACAAATTTAATAGAGAAGCGGGAGGAGAGGTTTACTTCACGATGCCAAGATTGCAGGTTTTGTGGCATGCCTTTTTCTTCTTGGGAGCTCTAATTTTTTAATTAATTTGTGTTTTAGCCATGCTGGCATATATACTTATTTTGATTGGATTTTGCAGTCAATTACCATTCAGTGTCTTGAGGCACTTCAGTTTCTGCATGGCCTTGGCCTAATACACTGCGACTTGAAGCCTGAAAATATATTGGTGAAAAGTTACAGCAGATGTGAGGTGAAAGTCATTGATCTTGGGAGCAGTTGTTTTGAGACAGATCACCTCTGCTCCTATGTTCAATCCAGGTCATATCGAGCCCCAGAAGTTATATTGGGACTTCCATATGATAAGAAGATAGATGTATGGTCACTTGGCTGCATCTTGGCAGAACTTTGTACTGGCAATGTAAGTTTGCACCCGAATATACATATAACACGTGTACCTCTTTTCTGTCTACGTATTTATTATGTCATTGCCATTTTGTCTCCATTACAAGGAGTCTAAATTATATAAAAGCTACCTGGTAAATTGATTTTCTGCTGAATTGCTACTCTTTTATGTTATTGTTCATGATGCGTTAAGTTTACTTTCAAAGATGGCTGAGATACTTTCCCGTGTCTTGTGTTTTTTACCAGCATCACTTGATATGCATTGATAATTTTTACCATCAATTTAACTGAGATCTTATTGTGGTTGTTATTTTTCCTTTTTCTTCTTTTCCTTGATGTGGATGCTAATTGTTGAAATGAATTTTGCAACGATGTAGGTCCTCTTCCAAAATGATTCACCTGCAACATTGCTAGCTCGGGTGATTGGAATTATAGATCCCATAGATCAAAGCATGCTCGCCAAAGGAAGGGATACATACAAATATTTTAGCAAAAATCACATGCTTTATGAACGAAATCAGGTAAAAGCTTCAATTTAGGATCATTTCCTCCCCCCAGTCTTAATTATCCTTGCTTGTGCATTTGTGTTCGAACAGTGATTCGATTGATGATAAAGAAAGAGAATTCTTGGTTCAGTTCTCGTTTTCAAATATCTATTACTTGCTGTGGGTCTTTTTGTTTTTATTTGGTAAATATTCTCTTGCACATTGCATGGAATTGAATGCGAGATCTCACCTTCCACCTTATGTTTATAGGAGATATGATTTGGGACTTTGACCAGGTATAACATAATCGAGTGCATTTAGTGTATGTTTTCAGAAGGAAGGCTAATCTATGAACTCTGACACACGATACAGACATGGCAATATGTTAATTGTTGAAAATACAGGATATGAAATGAAAGATTCATGGATACTTAAGTGTAAAAGACTAATAATAGAAGACATAAAATGGATATAAAACTAGTGTGTTCAACATTTATGTGTGTGCGCACCTCTGAAATGAATAAGTACATAGGTAGCTAGGACAGTGAGTATGGAAAGTAGAGGAAATATGTCATTGCAACAATGTCGTGAGATCTGGCCCAGCACATAGGAAAGAAAGTAGAGAAGGCATTCTCTTCTCTTTGAAATTTTTTAACCCCATTATTTCAAGAGAACTTAGCACATTGTTGGGCTGGTGGATGAGGTGGCCATATTGGTTACAAATTAATTGAAATAAATTTATACCTTGACATTCAATATACTTGGTTTCTTGAAACTTAGTAATTATATGTTTCCAACCAATATCATAGTTCTGTTAAATAATAGTGTTGATCAACTCTTTTGACTCTTTGCATCAATGTCAATTCATAGCATGTAAATACTAAATTATCAAAAAGAAAAATGGCGTTTATGCACTGAAAGAAATTAAAATTATGGTTCCTACTCTGAATATTGAATTAAATCCTTTTGGAACTTTAAATTAGATGATTTGTAAAATATTGTAATTTTGCCATTCTTCAGGAAACAAACAGGTTGGAATACCTGATACCCAAAAAGACATCCTTAAGGCACCGATTGCCAATGGGGGACCAAGGCTTCATTGACTTTGTTGCTCATATACTAGAGATAAACCCAAAAAAGCGCCCTTCAGCTGCAGAGGCTTTGAAGCACCCATGGCTATCTTATCCTTATGAACCCATATCATCCTGAACCGCTTAAAGATTCTGTCTGTGGGGATGACATGCTATAGGTGCTCTCATGGTTGGTTTTGGGTGTCTTATTAAAGGGAAGGGAGCCACTTTCGATTTCTGGCTGAAAGGGATCGTTTATTTAAGGTGATCTTTTCGAAGACGCTGCACCTCACATCCCTGCACAATGCATTGAAAGGTGTGTTTGGTTTTCTTGGTGATACCAGCCCTTCCTTCCCATTCCCAAGTTGTATTCCAATTAAACATTACCAAGAATGTTATTTTTGCACGTGTATTCTTAGGTGGGAGGGTGGGTTGGAAGAGAAAAGGGAGGGGGGGGGGGGGGGGGGNTGGAAGAAGATTTAAAATCCTGTTGTACATGATGTGTGATAATTCTTTAGGTTATTTAGTAATATTTTTGTGTAATAGCTTCTCATCCAAATTTGATTGCTTCATAACACAATTTGCTGCATTATATTAGTTATGAAGTCAATCAACAATGCGACAATGACTGCGGCAGGGAATCAGTACATTGCTTTTGCTCAGCAATCTCTCTCTTTTTGTTTAAATTGTTTTATTTCTCATTTGATATAGGGGTTAACAATTACAAAGAGATCCTTTTAAACTCACAAACTGATATGACTATATATAATATGGTAGGTTTACTTTATAATATAACATATCACATAAATTTATATAAGTTTTTGTGGGTTTACTTTTACTAGATCTCGTTGTAATTAAAGTATTTCTATTCCATCTTATTTGCTTGTTTATTTGGAAGCGCACCTTGCTGTCATAACGGTGTTGAAAAATGAAAAAAAGAAGGAACAAGTTGCAACACGTGATGGGGTGAACAAGAGCTGCTAGGTACAATCCTTATAAGGAGGCCCCGTGCACTCCATCGTTTGTCTTTTAGTCCATATCATCATATGTCAAATGACCCAAATGCCATGCTTTGGATTTGCCTAGAAATCGTATATGGGAGGAGGCATTCAATTTATTTTGCCTCTCACTCAGTCTGTGTGAACCTCTTGTGCTATGTGTCATTCGAAATTCGGCGTCATTGTTAACTCCTCTACCACCACCACCATCGGTAATGTAGACCCAACCACTGAACCCAACCCAGTCCATGCGAGGTTCCTTTCAACGGGAGTACTGTTCGAGTTCCAGCGTCGTGGTCAACTCCTCCACCACCAGCGTCGTCCTCAGCTCCACCACCACAACTCCCCAAAAAACAAACACTTCCAAATAACAGCGACAATAAGCAATCCATCATCATAGTCTAGAAAAATTGGCATATTCCAGAGACGGGAAAGGAGATAACAAGTGTAAGACCCAGCCCTAGCTCTGACCCAACTTCCTCCTAAGGAGCCCAAGCCCATGGAAGCATTTCCAGAATCGTTGCACGGTTTCCCTCCATTTTTTTCATTTTCATGCACGTCCCTTTTCTCTTTTCCTTAGGTTTTATCTGCTTTATACTTATAGCTTATATAAGTGTTAAGCATCTTCAACCCTAGATTCATTGTCGCTACCCTTTCCTCAAGCCCTCAGCCAACCAAACTCTTCTGAGCATCCACTCTCCTTTGTGAACCACGACTACCCTCAACTGAGAGACAAGCAACCGAAAACCACCCACGTGAAACCGTAGCTTCCTTTTGCTCAGCCATTGCGCAACTCCATCTCCACCGTGCACCCAAGCTTGGCCAAAAACCCAACCTGCACCGCCACCTTTGCCCCATCACAGCAACCCACGGTGTTAACTAAGCCGAAGACCTTTGTTTTTAGCAACCGAAACAAGCATATTTCAGCCAGTGCCGTTTCGTTCATAGCCACCTCTCACGGTGCCAGCTCCACCCCGAGGCCGTCACCTGCATGGAGGTACCGACCGAACACCCTAGCCACCTCAGCCCGTCGCTACTTCCCTTTGGTAAGTCCCTCTCTCGGTTACCCTGTCTCTCTCTCTCTCGGCTTGTTATTCTCTTTCCGTGCTCTCTCTCTCTCTCTCTCTCTCTCTCTCACCGTCCTCTCTCTAGTTCTCTTCCAGTGCACCGTCGTAGTAACCACTGCCACCCACTGCACCCAACACTGTCATAGCTCCACTCCTATCGATGAGCCTCTACTTTGCAAATTGCTGTTTCACGAATGGTTTTCATACAAACAAAACTTCACGTAAAGCTGCTCATGCATAAGATAATTGTGTTGAAATTACAATGTTACCCTTTTAATTACAAGTCATGTTAGTCAGTTTTAATTTTTAATATGTTTAAGTTAGCATTATTTTTATTTTATAATAGTCTAAAAACGTTTTTATACATAAATTTTTCTAAGTGATTTAAATTGTTGTTAAGTAAAGTTTTTCTATGTATTTGTTGTAGTCAAAAGTAAACGATGACTATGTAATTTTATTTTTAAAACATTTTAGATATATTCTAGTTTATTAAATAATAGTGGTTGTTTATTTTTAAAATATTTTGGTATAGTTATATGATCTAGTATTAAATTTATAGTTTGATTACAATAGTAAATAAGTTAGATTTTTTTAATGTCTTAGCCGAAGTTGTTAAATGGACATCGACGATTTTAGAAAGAGATGATATATTTTGAGGTTATGAGAATTTTAGGTTTTGAGAAATTAAAATAGGTTATTTTAGAAACGAAGGCGTAAATATCGAAATACGTGTTCTATTGAAATTTACGGGATTTACGTGATTATTTTATAGATAACGAGTAATAGTAGTTCGATATTTTTGAGGAATTTTCTAAAAAGTTAAGAAGTTCAGGTAAGCGGGGTTTTTATGCTAGATTTGCATTAAAAGCAATGAACTGAGGTTGGTTTGTAAAAACATGCATTTTGTTTTAAAAAGAAAAGGTGAAAAACAACCTTAGTATATGTTTTGCATTCATTCATGAGATATGTATGAAAGACAAAAGAAATATTTTTGACATGAAAAATGTAGACATGGCAATATTTAACATGTTTATGAAATGTGCAAAAGAGCGAATATGATATCAATAAGATTTTTATATATGTGATATGAAATGATTTGGATCTGTTTTTGATCAAATGATAATGATATGAATATGTTTAGCACGTGTTTTGATATGATATGGATATGAAAAACTTTTGGCATACTTATCTGTTTGATTCTGATTCTGAATATGGTTCTGATATAATGATATTGGTTCACATGATATGGTTGGTACCAACATGATATGATATGATATGAGTGCATCCACTTTAGAAACAAAGTGGTCTTTTACGTGTTCTTTCCTGTGTGCACACTCGGGGCTTCGAGATTGAAAAAGGAGAAGTTTCACAATATGATACTACCTGGTTTGGCCACCGGGGATAGCACAACCCTACCACAGGGGTTAAACATGGTATATGATATGATATGATATGATAAGATGAAAATGTTCAGTTATGTTATGCTAAAGCGTTCTTGAATATGAAAGTGTTTTTGAATTTGAAAATGATTTATGAATATGAAAAGATTGAAAAGTCACTTAGATTTTCTGATAATACATTTTGAGATGTGCATATGAAAATGAAATATTTTGTTTCTGCATACTGAACTTTCTAAAAATGGCTCATGTTTACATACTAGTATATGTTTCATGCTTACTGAGTTATTGATAACTCACCTGTTATTTTCATAATATTTTTCAGGTGATATTGATGACCCGACTGGGGGTCAAGAATAGCAATTTTGAGACAGATTAGATATTATGGATAGAAGGTCGAGTACTTAAGGGTATCATTGTCAGTATAAGGGTTTAATTTGAATGTTTGAAGTTCTTTATGAATTGGATCTATTGAGACTTAAAGGTGTATCAGTCTATTATGTTGAGATTATTGGAAGATTGTGGATCCCCATGGTTTATGTTATTTTATAATGACGACATTTGGAGTTTATAATATGTTTATTTGGAAAATATGAGATTGTGTACTATTATTGAAATCTTCGGAGTTTTTGGATGCTTTGGGAGACATGGTTGTAAGTGACAGGTAGTAATTCTCTGACCCATTCGGGTACAGGGAGTTACAAGAAGCACTGAACCCAAGCAATAGAAACTCAGAAAAATGCATATCCATTTATAAAAGCTTCCCTTGTATCAAAAAACAGGGTTGTTAATTAAAAGAAAGAATAAGAAGCAAATAACTCTAATTGCTTATAAAACAGAGGTAATGACACAAATGCTGCAGAATACCCATCCAGGCTATACTGTTTTGTTTCAAAGGGAAAAAAAAGGCTAGGAAGAACATTTGTATTGCACCCCGTTGGACGACTTTTAGCAAAAGAAAACCGAAGACTTGAACTTCAAACTCTCTTCTGTATTCAAAGAAATACCCATCCAAGTAACAACGTATCCTTTTTTCACCTAACAACATGCGCTCAAGAATGCTGCGCTCATTTATAGCATTCTTGAGCTACATCAAGGTAAGATTTTTGTCAATGCAAGTAATGGATTTATTGCGATGGAGAAATCATTGAGGTACTTGCGATGGAGAAGTCAATTTGAATGAGAGCTCTGCTAAACTCCTCTGCAATGGAGTTGCCGATAGCTCGAAGGGGACGCCGACGTCATGGTCGGCAGCTCTTCTAGGGTTCGTTGTTGCCCACTTTCTCTGCCCAGCTTATTTCTCCATTGCGCCCAAATGCCTAGTTCCTTCAAGCCAAATCTCTAGCACTCTGAAACGAACTGTTTCTGGGCATTTAATAAAACGACTCGTTTTGGCCACGTAAAGGGTGCGCGTGCAGATCTCTAGTTGGGGACTGTATATTCATTTATGGGAAAAGTGTACTTTGCACACACACCATCATGGTTTCATGATATACCTTTCTTGACTCAAGGTAATGGTTGGTAGCCCTTCCTCTCTCATGTGATCGTGTTAATGCTATTTGGATTAAAGGCAATTGGCATTATACAGTCAGTACATGTTCAATCATGTAGACTCTAACTACAAAGGTCATATGCTATATGTAATTTATAGTGCTTTTATAGAAATCATTGAAAATTGCATAAAGATGAGTAAAACACATGCACACAGGCATAACAGGAGGATGTGGTAATATTATTGAAGGATAGCATTCATTTAGAAGTTTCTCAACAGTAAAGAAAGTAGTGAAATTTGGACACCGACTCCTAGTATGATTTGTAGCATGTCAACACTCTTGTTGTCACCAGAATTCTGGCCGCCTGAATTGGGTGTTGGGGCTGGTGGAATCTCAGATGGTTGTTTCAGCGGCGGTGGCACGTTTGCAGCCTTACAGGTCATTCCAGAGAGGCAATTACCCGATACCCTGTAATAAAAAAAAAAAAAGGAAAGAAAAGAAAATAAAGACAAGGTGTTGCGTTAATTTACATCAACATGAATAAACGTTATGAAATTATGTTAATTTTATAATGAGTAATGCTACATGGAGTGTGCAAGCACCTTGCAGTTCCTTCGAAAAAGAGTGAGGTCCATTATCAAAAAATTAATTTCTTTTCATGTGAGTCCCGTATTTATTCTTGTTTTTTTTAAGTGATTACATGGTACATGCTTGCGTATTCACGACTGCAACTATCATTTCTCTTTAACTTACACCAATGTCAAGTTCTTGTTCTCTGATAGAGAGGTGGGTACGGATCCATTGAATCTATTATCTGCCAAATTCCTGGGCGAAAGAAAACAACAAAAAAACTTG
Organism: Pterocarya stenoptera; assembly: GCA_003123785.1. Classification (NCBI taxonomy): domain Eukaryota; kingdom Viridiplantae; phylum Streptophyta; class Magnoliopsida; order Fagales; family Juglandaceae; genus Pterocarya; species Pterocarya stenoptera. The sequence goes on from QEOT01006860.1 coordinate 124,986, forward strand.
TAAGAAAGAGTAGTTTTCAGTTATACGTAGCTTTTCTATTGGAACTCACAGAAGTAACAGATCAGGGAAGGAGCCAAGAAAATCAGGAATAGGCCCATTTAAGCTGTTATTGTGCAGATCGCTGCAATTCAAAAAAATAGAGAAGAAAAAAATATATCAGAAGAGAAAAGGATACTAATGCAGGACGGTAGTGCATGTTTTACAAATTTGTAATGACTCACATTTTCTGAAGAGCATCCATGGAACTAAAATCCGGGAGTGAACCGGACAGCCCAAAGCTACTGAGATTCCTGTGGTTAATTTTAACATTGAAAAAATCTAGTTGTAAACGATTTTGTGCATTAATACGCGCACTCATTTAATATGATTGGTCAGAAAGTAGATTTATTGAAAACAGTGCTAATTTGAATTTAGAATATGAAGAAAAGAGTATTAGTATGCAGATTGGTACGTAAACTTACTTGTATATAGCAAAATTCAAGAGAAATACTTTAAAAATAAACTTATACATTTTGATGTGATTAATCAGATTGTAAAATTATTTTTATTATAAAGTAGATCTAACCCGTTACATGAAATCAAGTTAATTTATGAGTTTATTTTTATAAAATCTCTTTATGACGGTAATTACACTGGTCTTTATAAAATCTTGCATGAATATTAGGTGACTATGCAATGTAACATGCACTCAAAACCATCGTGGTGTTGACTTACAATGCTATAACACGTGGTATGGCATCCGCATTACATTCCACCCATTCCCATGTAAATGACGATGGAAGACGGGTCACCACTCCATTGCTTTAACACATCAAATTCCTTTCCCAGTGCAGATAAGCCTTCCACTAAATTAGCAGAGATTCACCCAAAAAAAGAAAATCCATCACATTTATTCTTATACCAAGTTATTCAACGGCTTAAACAGAACTATAATCATCAGAAGATTAGAAGTTAGAAATCCAAACCATCTCTGTTATTGGTTCCTTCAGTCAGTGCATCGCTAAGAGAGTAAAATTCATGAGCGTTGATTATCGGAGGAAGGGAAGAATCAGCGCAGCCCCTACTATGAATGAAGTATTGGAAGAAGCAGTAATGTTAGTAATGTGAACTTCTAATACGCTTCCAAAAGGTGGGCTAAAGTCGCTTGAAAATTGTTCGTTGTCTATGACAATTTCAATAGATCTTTTCTGGGTTGAATTTAGTCGAACGACTTCAGAGAAGTAGGCGATGATGAAGATAGGAACGCTCTTCGATCCAAGTCCAGTTGTCTCTATGCCTATACCCCATGCAGTGCCAATCGTCCCGACCGCATTTTGTAGAACGGCCAGCGGAGGATGATCTTTTCCCGCACTAACATCAATCGCGTCAGCTTCATTTCTGATATCCTCAGTGAGTGTAAAACCGCCGTGCCTTGTGTTCCAAATTCGATCGTATTTGTCCTCCGGATACCGAACAGTTTGATTAGCACCGTAGGCTATTCTGAGCAAAGCACGGTTCATGCCAACGTTGCTGTACATTTCGGAACCCAAGCTGCGCAGTTCAAGTGCTTATATGAATGGCGCCTGGTCGGGATGCGTCTGAGCAAGACAGATGCTCGTGGCATTTCCCTTCACCACATAAAATGGCTTCCTCGACAACATAGGTAAAGTTCGAAGTGGTGACCGTGGCCCAGAAGTTTCCATCGAAGTGCAGCTCAAAGGTTGGTGCAAAATTTTTTCCATCATAATTTCCATAGAAAAAGGTTGCACGCACGAGAACTCGTTGCCCTTTGTCCAGATCAGGGATGGTGTAGCAGTTTTCCTTTAGGGTTGGGAATACTCTTAGGGTGCTCATCACTTGAGTGCTCATCCAAGAAGGTACTGTGCTGCTGAACTGGACAACTTGAGACTCGCCGCTGTGAATGTAAGCATTATCACCAGTCCAGACAATTGATCTCTCGTCTTTGTAGGTGAAAGAATTGGAGACACCACAATCAATGCTCAGAAACACTGCAACAGAGGGCTTTGAGATGATTAATACAGCTGAAAGGGCTGTAAGAAATGATAACTTTATCTGATTGAAACTCATGGTTTGGTCTTGGAGATAATGAAAATGGAATATTGCAGGATTGGCCATTACAAGAAAACTGCTTATTTGTAGCCAGTTAGTTCTAACGAAATGACTATTTACAGCTAAAATTAATCTGTTTTGGTTTTAAATGGTATTTTTGCTGCTATTAAATAGCCCAAAAACTTGATTTTCTTGTAGTGGGCATCAAAAGATTTATTATTTATATACACACATAAACTATGGGTTGAATTTTGACTTTGATGAATTTTTAATTGTATATTAATGCCAGAGCATCATGATGTAATATGCAAGCTGGTTGTAATTAATTTCTTGGCGTTTGATGCTAAAATAATGTTTTCAACCATTGAAACATGAGCGCACCTAGCTACTTGACATATATCAAAATTAGCCTAAAACGACAAGAAGTAGAAGATCATCAAGTGATGGAAAACATTACTGGGATGATATATATCATGATCATATATATAGTACTATATATATATATATGTATTATATCTGTGTGTTGTAAAAGGAATAGCAGCATGAACGTGATTGAAGAAGAGTTGGCGTTAATTAATTGGCTTATGCTATTATTATTAGTTACGAGCCTATAATCTGAGCAATGCGCGGATTGTTGTGTATGAGGAATAGAGATTTAGAGAGAGATCGGATTTTATAGCGGAGAAATTCGAAACGGTTAATAAGACAGTTTATTTGACGAAACAATATAAATATTGAAATAGTACATTTGAGTGAAGATTTAAATCGGTTTATATATATCTTTATGTGTAAGAAATAAAATGAAACTTAAAAGTTACAATAATTTATAATATTGAAACATTGCTTTTAAAAGGATTAATATCGCTCCATAAACATAACACTTTAAGTTTAATGGGTAGAATGTCTACTTTAAAGGATAGAATGTTACATCGGAATCATATGACTTTGCTTAAAATACAAAACAATATAAATGTTGAATTATTGCTTTTAAGTGGAGTATTAAATCGGTTTATATCTTTATATTGTAAGGAAAAAAATGAAACTTAACAGTTACAATGGTTCATAATGAAACATTGCTTTTAAAAGATTTACAACTTCATAAGCATAACATTTTAAATTTAATGAATAGAATGCCACGTTGAAATTATATTACTCTGCTTTTATATATTGTAATAGATAGGCTATGGGCCAGCTTATATATTATTATAAAGACTAAGTCCCGTTTGGATTGAGAAGTGATCTCAACTCATCTCATCATTACAACTTTTTTAAATTCAACTTTTTAAAATTCTCATACAAAATATAATAAACAATTCAATTTTTTCAAATTCTAAAATAATAATAATATTAAAAAAAATATTCTACCAATATTTTATTCAACTCATTTAAAATTATTCCATCTCATTTCACTATTCAAATGGCACCTAAAACATTCTACATTAGTAATTACCAAACATATATCTCTCAGATTTTGAAAAAAGAAGTCTGCCCATGCTTAATTAAGGTGATGAGGACTATATATATATATATAAATATATATATCTTGCATTAGTGAGAAATTCTTATTGTAGTCCACGAGCATGGACTGCTTTGCAGGTCTAAATTAATTTATTGATGAAACGCTCCCGTTTCATTTATTGATGAAACGGAGCGTTTCACGCAGCAGAACCAAGGAAGTCCTTTACTTCCTCAGTGAAATCCAGAGCAGAGCAAAGGAACTCGTTGCGTCGTCGCATCGCCCTCGGCCCATTACTGTCGCCATCGCTTGTGCAGTTCCCTTGGCCCATTGACGTTGCCTTCCTTTTCCTCAAGAAAGGACCTAGCCTGCCCATGCGTGCTTCCCTCTCTCTCTCTCTCTCTCTCTCTCTCTGTCTCTGTGCGTAGGCTATAAGGTGTAGATGTAAGCTCTATTTTCTCTTCTCTTCTATTGTAATCGCCTGTTATGAATCCCATTAAAGTGGGCTGGGCTTGGTCTCCTACTTAAGTTGTTATCTTTAATTTAATTGATTTTGTTTTAGTTGTTCAGTGACCCGTTGGCTTAGTTATTGTTATTTAGAATTGGCCCATAGCCTTAGTTATCTGTTAGGAAGTAGGTCATCATCTTCCATCCAGTATATGTAGAGGAAAGGTGGGTCTTTGTTGGGGATCTTGAATCTGGAAATTATCTTTGAATCATTTTAGTTTGTATTTTCATTTGGAGGAATTAGGAACTCGAATACCCAAAGCGTATGAATTCAATACATTTCTATATCTCTTCTTTGTTCATAGTTTACTTTACTTTCCTTTGTCTTTCGGTTTATATAATCTGGGAGGATCATAACATCGCCCCTGGTCATTGTGAGAAGATGTAAGATTTGTTGGGGGCAATCAATTTGATATTCTGAGGGGGCGATTACAAAACTGTTTTGTAATCTTACACAATCAAAAGAAAGTTTACAGAATATTGTTGATGTAATCTTACTTCTCCACAATTCATCGATCAATTTACAAGTCTATGAATGGGTTCCATCGTGTTGTTAAATATGTTGGGTTATTACTCTTCTATTTTCATTCGTTGTTTTAAAGGGTAGTGTGCACTCTAATTGTTTGTAAAAACCTGTGAGTGGGTTCCATGGTGTTTTTCTGGCTTTCCTGCCCATGTCTTGAGAGTGCTCTGTTGAAGAGCCTGCCCAAAGGAGAAGGAAAGAGACCATGGCTTCTTTCCCTTGAGTTTGTTCATGGCATTGAGGTTGAGTGTCGCCTCTTCCTCACTCTGACCACCAGACAAGAACACAATTGCAGGAACTTCAGGAGGCATAGTTCGTTGTAGTGCCCTAACGGTGTACTCAACAATCACTTCTGGTGCAACCTTTGGCGCCTCAGATCCAGGTATATTAGATTAGCCTTATCAAGAGTAAAATTGTAGGGCCAATCACATAGTTTCGAAAACATATGCAATTTGAAATGCTTTCTGAAGCATCTAAATGCTTACATAAATATTTAAATGTAGGGCCGCAAAGGAATAGAGCTGCTCGTAAATAGATTGAGCTCGACTCGTATAAACTCGATTCGGATTCGGTTCATTTGATAAATGAGTTATTTGTGACCATTAATATGAGTTCGAATATTAAGCAAGCTAAACTTGTATAATCTCGATTCGACTCGGTGTAGGCTTGTGAGCAAAATTCGTATAAATTAGACTTGATTATGGGATCGTCACAATACTCACAATATATATATTCTTATATATATTATTTTATTGTATATATTTTATGTGTTATATGTATTATTTTTTATACTTTGTACAAGTAATATATTTTGTTACTTTACAATAATAATGTATTAAGTTTACAAAAGAATTATTAAATCAAATGTTTATAAAGAGTAAGCAACTCTAATTTGATTACGACACTTTCTTATCTAATTCCATTTTGATTATTTAGCCATATTTAGTATTATATCAAGGATAATTGAATGCTTTAATATTAAATTAATAACTTTATTATATAATTTTTAAAATCGCTTTAATCTACTAGGCATTCTTGATGCCATACGTATTGGGAAGTGATAATGAATCAATTATACATTGATAGGCTTACTAGTTAGTAGTTACTACCTCCTATTATCCCTTTGCTACTCCCTTAAATAAAAAATTTATTTATTTATTATACTTAATGATAAAGAAAGTGACTATTAGTGAAATTGTATAATTTTTTAATTTTTTCTTAATTATTAAGGATGTTAAAAATATTTAAAAGAAAATAATAAAAAAATAAAATTTCAAATACACTATAATCTATAATCTATAGAATAGTAAACTTATTCTATAACTTAAAATTATTAATTTATTTACATCAGTTTCCATTTCCCAACACTAATTGAGCTGAATTATTACATATTTTATACATCTAGAATCAATATATTTTAGTTATTCCATGACACTATTATTGGTTTTGGATAGATAAATAGTTAAGAAGTATAAATACAAGTTGTGATTTATATATATATATATATTTTGTCTAAAAAGTGATTTTAATTTGATCATCTGAGAAAATAAATAAATATATTAGCAACGTAGATGACCCGACGGTTTGAAATTAGCTAGATAGATTAACTAACTAACAGCAACGTTCTAGCTACATGTTATCATGAAGACAGTATCCACAACAAATCCATAAATTCAGTTTAATACAATTTAAGACGACACATGTTATCATGAAAAAAATATATAATTATATATAATATGGGGTTAATGATCAATTTTTTTTGTAAATTTATAAATAATCAATAACTTTATTAAAACATTTTTCAACTTAAAATGATGATCTAATGATTCTAGCTGAACAATCGTACAATAATATGTGCATATAGCCTTCGATCTTATTAGATTAACTTGAAAATTTGAATGTCAAATTTTCTAATTTTCAGCATATCAATAGTTTATGAGGGCTGCTACAGCCACACAGGGATCCCATAAAAGAATCCCACACACAGAGATGTGTAAGTGTGCCACGTGTCCTTTTTTTTTTCCTTTTTTTTTTTCTTCTTTCCTTTTACTTTATTTCCGTGAGATTTCGATTTCCGTGCGTCTGCCCCTTCGCCGGCTCTGCCCTCTCCGTCACCGCCATAGTGGTCGGAGACCACCTCAGGGCCGGTAGAAGCCGTCATCGTCTCCCATTCCCTCATGACAGCCCCTCCTCCCTTGCGTCTCCCCTCCCTTCCTCCCCCTTTCCTCTCTGCCTCCGAGTGCATCCGAGTGCCTCCGCCTTCACATGGCCTCCAAGGAGCTGCCGTGCATGGGACTCCCATCCCCCTGTCGGACGGTGCCGCTTGGACCATTGACGGATTCTGTTGGCCCTCAGGTGGTCTCCGACCACCTTGGCGGCCATGTGGAGGCGGCGGCACCGCGAAGGTAGAGAGGAAAGAGGGAGGGGGGGGGGGAAGAAAAAAGAAAAAA